>APFE030283200.1:100215-174247 GCA_000404065.3 Pinus taeda | reverse complement strand
TTTCCTATATACCATGGAGATTCGCCCATTTATTATACATGTAAATTTAGGGGGGGTTCTTAAAATTTTCCCTGGAATCAACAGTTTGACATGGGATGCCTATTGGTTCTTTTTAGTGAAGCCGCACAGCCAGAGAGCTGCCCTCAAATGCCTCACAGATGTGATCGGGTATATTATACCCAATATTCAGGATGCCACCTTTGCTACCCAACTCAGCTTGTGCCTCAACAGACCACCCGAAGTGGAGCCAATGCTTGCGATAAGCCAGCTCAGGTTTAAAGGCAAACAGCCTGAGCCATGATTCACATCGCTGACTGCCAGATCGCTCCCAAGAAGATAAATAGTATTAATTGATGCCAATTAAGTAGGATTTTGCTTTCATAGATTTTTTTAGTTTAGTAGTATTTATAGACCCTTTCATGTATTTAGAAAGGGTTGTAAAGTTTTGTATATGACTTAAACCCTGAAGTTGCACTATTGTACTTCAGGGATATTCTTTTATGAAACTTGACCAATCATTCTGATTTTGATAAGGAAAGTTTTTTTACAAATGTGCACTACTGTCCTTGTTTGAAAACATTTCTGAGTTGAAGGAAGAATCTCAAATAGCGATTGATATTGGGATTGATTAGCAGCTCATATGGTACTATTATCTATGTCTGGACTCATTCTTGTTATATGAATTGTCATTTGATCACTCTTGCTATTATCGCTTATATATAAGTGTTTTAACAGCATCCTTTATGCATCCCACTATTGGCTATTTATAGCATTCTTTTCTTTCAATCATATATGTATCGATGATATAAATGATAAATGTAGTAATTTTGTGTTAATCACTTTGTTTAACTATTTAGATGAAGTAATCTTTAAATAATTGAATATCTATGTTTATTTTACAGAGTCATCTACATGCCTGTCAATAGACAAAGATTATTAAACGCTGCATTTCAAAAGAATAGTTGTTCCTGGGATTAGTATTAGTTTTCTTATTTTGTTGAGGGATTAAGTTATCCGCCTATCATTAGAACAGACAACTCATCACTCATCCACCCCTTTTATTCATTATCGGGAAACTGGTCCTGTTATATCCAGTCGGAGCCACCATTCCAAACGGAAAAGGAGATGTACTAAGGTCCGGACCGGGTGGTTATCCCCCAATGTTGTTGCAGCAATTTTCGAGGCATCAACATTTCTGGGGCTAGAAGAAGGGCCATCCGCTATGAATGGCGAGTAAGCCAAAACCTACAAACCATTCAAAGAGTAACTCACCCTTCACCTCTCCTCGGACCTCTCGCTTGCACCCTGAATCATCAGTATCCAGACGAGACGAGGAAGAACCAACCACTACTTCTCAACTTCATCATACTTCAGAACACTTAAGTCCGGAGTCCCCTGAAGTTGAATCTATCATCGAGAAACTTCAAGGCTTATCGATTTCACCTCCAAGATCTGAAGTATCACAAGGCAGTCAGACTTCGCAATTCCACTTACCTCCTCACCTTACTAGACTTCAAAGCGAAAAACTAGGTATTGAACCACCTGAGTTTCCTTTGCCCGAAAGGAAAAGGATTAAAAAGACCACTGAAGGTTCTGGTAGTGAAACCTTTTCTCCATCATCTTCCATTTCATCGTCACCTGTGCGAAGTCAAACACCCACTTCACCACTACATATTGTTGTTCACCAAGGGACTTCACCTCAAACATCACAATCTTTTCAGTCTTCATTTCCACCTCCCCCTCAAGCACCTAGAACACCACAGGCAATCGCTGGTACTCCTAAAATGGCTCAAAGACCATGGAGAAGTCCTGGTGCAGTCACCATGCCTACGCCTTTACATCCATTACCCGATTATCCCGAAAAATGGCTACCAAAGTTCAATCCAGATGCTGGAACGTCAGCAGAGGAACACATAAAAAGTTTTATGTTATCAGTCAATTTGAAGGGAGTGACTGAAGAATATGTTGTAGTCAGATTGTTCCCTTATACATTACAAGGATCAACAGGGTCTTGGTATTTTTCCTTGCCCTCTGGATCCATCACCAGTTGGAATATCTTTCAGGAACAGTTCCTTACCAAATACGGTGATGATAGATCCTTGGCTACACTCGTCCATGACCTTTCCAATTTAAGGATCAAGTCAAGAGAACCCATTAAGGAGTTTAACTCCCGATTTAACAAACTCTTGAACAAAATCCCTACCGATGATAAGCCAAGCGAACAAGTTAGAAGTGAGTGGTATATCACCGCCTTACCCTCAAATATAGCCATTTTTATGGATAGCACTAAACAGCCCACATTGGCCGAAAACATGAAGGAAGCCCTCGCTATTGAAAAAAGTGTAATCGCCTTGGAAAAGAAAACTGCTCTAGAAGAACGAAAATCCAAAAAAGTGTCCTTTAAGGATGATTCAAAGAAAAAGATCACTAAGGATCCATATGACATGGAGGGTCTTAAAAAAGTCCTTAAAACCATGTCAAACGAAATGGTTGAGATTAAGAAACAAGTAGAAGAGTCCTCAACAAAGAAACCTTATAGGAATTTCAAAAAAACTGAGTCCAAGCCTCCAAATGTCATATCTTATGCAGATTTAGATCCTGAGGAAGAAGAAGAAGAAGAAACAATTACACCATCCGAAGAAGAAGAAGAGGAAGTCAGTGAATGCCACGGGATGTGGGACTTTATACTCCCTAATTCTGATATTGACGTTGAGCAAGAAGCCTTTCCCATCACTACAAGGAGTAAATCTACTCCCGAACCCGTTCAAGCCAATTCAAAGAAAAGGAGTGCTGGTACCAATACTGTGAAGGAAAAGGTACCCACAAGGAAGCCAGCCGCAATAGTATCTCAGAATCAGCCGTCATCCTCCAATATACCTTCGTCATCTAAGACATTGGTAGTATCTGATTCGATGAACTATAATATTGTTGATGACATGAAGAAAACTAAGGCAAACGTCACCATGTTTGAACTTAGTAAATTAAAGCATCAACAAAAATTACTTCTCAAAGAACTTAATGCAGTTCCTTCTTCACCTCTTCCCAGTACTAAAGCTGCAAGCGACTCAGGACAACCACCTTCTGGTAGAGTTGAAGCAACTGATACAATTCTAATTGGAGATAGATCAAATTCCCATACTTCTCCTTCCCTCTTAACATATGAAATTTACAATTGAAATCTACATAACTGCTTAATTGACTTTGGGGCATCATCTAATATAATGCATGCTTCGGTTTGTTCTAAACTGAACATAGAACCCCAGAAATCTTCAATTCACATTGTGCAGTTAGATAGAACTAAAGTTCAAGTTTTAGGGGAAATAAACTCTGTTACAATCAGGTTATCACCGGATCCACGAATAGTCCAAAGGATTGATATCCTAGTCGCCGATATACCTGAGTTCTATGGGTTAATTTTAAGCAGGGATTGGTCAGAAAAGCTCCATGGGTATATTTCCACCGATTGGTCCCACATGTGGCTCCCCTATAAGGGCAAGCCGAATCAAATAAAGATCGATCGGGAGAAACATATGACCCACATTGTTACAGAGTTTGAACAAGAAAATCAACCAATTGCGTTCAACAACAATATATTAGGAAATTATTCTTCTGAGTCATTTTTTGGCAATTATATTGCCCAACCATCTCCTTTCTCCGTTAACAATTTCACATCGCAAATTGAAAATTTTTCGCAGACCGACAGGTCTAAATGTGTTAATGTTACTGAGAATTTTGTAAGTAAGATTGTAGATAATTCTTTATTTTGGTCTTTATATTTTGATGGATCCAAGTCTAATGAAGGATCAGGAACAGGATGTATTTTGGTTAGCCCACAAGGAGAAAAAACAATGCTCTCCTGTAGGCTAGAGTTTGAATGCACCAATAACACAGCTGAGTACAAAGCATTAGTCCAAGGACTATATAAAGCGATTGGCCTCAAAGTCCAATACTTGAAAGTGTTTGGAGATTCCAAGATTATTGTTAAACAAGTAAGGAATACAATTCATTGCCTTTCGAACCATCTCAAACATTATCAATCGCTAGTACAAGAGCTCACTTCCCCCCTTTTTTTAGCATTCAATATTTCTTCCATTCCCAGGTCGCAGAATTTGACAACCGACTTACTAGCCAATGTGGCTTCCAAGCTACTCCCTTCCGAAGACTATAGTCCAGATAGATTTTCAGTAGAATTTCTTTTTAGGCCATCCATTCCTGACAATGTAACCAATTGGAGAGTATTCAACCACGATGAAGACATTTTACAATTTTTGACCTCCGAAAAATCCTATGATAATCAAATCATCGAGGAAGATGAGCACGATATTCAAATATGAGATAAACATGAGGAAAACTCAATCCCAAAGCGCGTGGTGAAGCTTGAGGACCTTTACGATATTAAAGACAGGTTTAAACCTGTGTCTAATACAAAGCTCCAGAGCTCTACCTTAAGGTTTGAATTGATAAACCTTGGCACCGAACAAACTCCTCAAAACATTAATTTAGGATTAGGACTTTCCATGGAGGAAAAGGAAGCATTCATTAGACTGTTACGCAAAAATAAACATGTTTTTTCTTGGAAATATGACGATCTAAAAACGTATGATACATCCATTATCCGGCACACTATTCCGATGCTTCCCGAACAGAAACCAGTTCAACAAAAGTTAGAAAATACATCCAAACTTAGAGAGTCAAATAAAATCGGAACTCAATAAACTCTTGAAAGCTAAGATTATTTTTCCCGTCCGACATTCAAACTGGGTCTCCAATATGGTACCAGTCAAAAAGAAAAATGGCGACATAAGGATTTGTATTGATTTCAGAAATTTAAATAAGGAGAGTTTAAAAGATAACTTCCCATTACCCACTATGGAGCAGATACTCCAATTAGTGGCAGGCTCAGAGTTAATGTCCTTTTTGGATGGTTTTTTCAAGATATAATCAAATATTGGTCCATCCTGATGACCGACTCAAAACCACATTCAGAACAAAATGGGGAATGTATGCATATCAAAAAATGCCTTTCGGACTTATTAATGCAGGAGCCACTTTTCAAAGAGCAATGGATATCACTTTCAAAGGGTTAATTAATAGAACAGTAGTCGTCTACTTAGATGATATTACTGTATTTTCTAAAGAGAGATCCAATCACTTGCATGATTTAAATCAAATCTTTCAACGCTGTAAGAAATATGGTATTTCTCTTAACCCTAAAAAATCGTTTTTCACTCTTAATCAAGGCAAGCTCCTAGGCTTTATTGTTTCTAAAGATGGCATTTATATTGATCTGGACAGGATTAAAGAAATCTCTGAAATCCCTTTTCCTCACAATAAGAAATCCATGCAGTCATTTTTAGGCCAAATCAATTTTGTTGAGAGATTCGTTCCAGACTTTTCTCAAATCATTTTTCCACTTCAAACTATGATTAAGAAAAATTCAGTCTTTAAATGAGGATTGGAAGAAAAGGAAGCGTTTGAATTAATCAAACAATCAATAATCAACGCCCCCACTCTAAATACCCCTAATTTTTCTAATCATTTTACATTGTATACCATCGCATCCAATTTCTCTTTTGCTGTAGTACTCACACAGATCAACAATCACAATTTGGAAGCACCCATTTCATTCTATAGTTAAAATCTTCAGGGTGTTGAACTAAACTACTCCGAAGTAGAAAAACAAGCCTTTGCTGTATATAAAGCTGTTAAACATTACAGACCCTTCCTTTTAAAATCCCATACAAAAGTTATAGTTCCTTTCCCTTTAGTAAGGCAACTATTAATCCAAAGAGAATTGGGAGAAAAAGGGGCAATCTGGGTAACAGTACTTCAAGAATACGACCTAGAAATCAAGCCAGCAAAGATTGTTAGAGGCCAAGGTTTTTGCAGGTTGTTGGCAGGAGCATCCAACATTCCAGAATCAAGTGATACAGATCAATTTGAAGCGATCAACCGGATAAGTATCGTTGACTCTGAATCACAATATGCTAATTTAATATTTTATTTGAAAAATGGATATGCACCTCCCAAGCTGTCTTACAAAAGCAAAAGGGCCATAAGGTTGAAAGCAAAAAATTTTACCATTATTGATGATGTGCTTTTTAGGAAAAATTATGATTCAATTTTATTAAGATGCCTTGAAAAACTTGAAGCACAAAAGGTTTTGCAGGAATTACATGATGGACCAGCAGGAGGCCACTTTGGAGCTGATACAACAGCTCAAAAAGTCATCCATGTTGGATACTATTGGCCCACTCTATTTAGAGATGCTCATGAATATGTAAGGAAATGCCGAAATTTCCAAACTTCTAGTGGAAGACAAAGGAAATCAACCTTCCCTTTGCAACCGGTCAACATTGAACAACCATTTGAGAAATGGGGACTGGACATCATTGGGAAAATCACCCCACATTCTTCCAAACAACATAAGTATATCCTTACCGCTACTGACTACTTTACCAAGTGGGTTGAAGCGATTCCTTTAAAGACAACAAATTATGAAGCTATTATTGAATTCATAGAGCAATTCATCATTACCAGGTTTAGTGTCCCGAATGCTATTGTTTTTGATAATGCATCTTACTTTTCAGGCAATGCTATGTTTGATTTCGCAATTAAAAGAGGATTTAAACTCAAATACTCTGCTAATTATTATCCCCAGGGCAATGGTTTGGCAGAATCTACAAACAAAAATCTGATTAAAATTATCAAGCGAACTATCGAACAGAATCATAAGAACTGGCACAAATCTTTAATATTTGCATTATGGGTTGACAGGATAATGCAAAAGCTTCTATAGGTTCTTCTCCGTTTTAACTTGGTGTATGGAAAAGAAGCAGTATACCAATAAATCTTGTCCTCCCTTCTCTAGCCCTAGTTCAATTTATTGAAGAAAGCCCTTCTTCTTCTTTCAACTTAGACATGACCAATTCTAAAATAGAAGAAGAAAGAGAAAAAGCCAAAATCATTCATGCGAAACATCAGCAGATCATCAAATCATCATTTGATTCACTTTCATCCGGTTCCAAACAATTTCAAGTCGGTGATTTAGTCCTGAAATGGGACAAAGCCCATGAAGATAAGGGAAAACACACCAAGTTTCAAAAGATGTGGCTTGGACCATTTCAGATCTTTGAAAAGATAGGCCATTCGACCTTCATATTACAAGATTTATTAGGGTTGAGAGATTCTCTCCCTGTTAATGGCCTTAGCTTAAAGAAATTCTTCAATTGAGGAGGTAACCCCATCTCCTTTTAATAGCATTTTTGTAGTTTGTAGGAGCATTAGAAAATAAAGATGTGAGATATCTTCTATTGACCTTTTCTGTACTTAAAGAGTTTTTCAAAACAAGTAGTGTGATATTTACTTTTAAAATAAATAGAAGTCTTAAACAAAAGGAATGATTTCTAGGAAATTAGATATAATTGCATTCTGAAACTACACTGCAATCTTAGTGAACCCCTCTCAAAGTTTATAAATATTGTAAATTTTTTTAGATTTTCAAATTGGTCACAAGAAGGTTATCAATATTAAAATAGAAACTAATCCAATTTCAGCATCTCCAACTCTTACCTTGTCATCCATCTCCTCTTAAGGATAAAATTGTCTATCCCACTCACCAAAGCTTGTGATTACTCAGAATGTAATTCCAAGAATACTGGATATAAAAGATAATATGTCTTATTACAAGCGTGCTTACCATGTTCATAGGGAAATAGTTTAGCCGACATTACCAATACTGCATACCAAAACAGGGTAATGGCTTCAATTGTAAGATAAGGGGTCTCATCACGAGCCAGCTTGTTCGGTTAGATTACTACTAGTGAATGGCATTGTCACTTAGCTGGCCACCAAACCAGGGCAATGGCTTTTTATCTTACAAAATAACAGAAAAGAGAAAAGAAATACAAAATGTGAAAAACATGTTTTGAATTCATTCTATTAATCATGCTCTAAGGTGAATGGGACAATAGACAATGATATGGTTAAAAGGTATCCCTGCTGAAACTATGAACGTTTGTTGGCAGCAGAGGCTCTATCTATGACAAAGGAGTTAATTTTAAAAGCTGATTTGGAAAGGTTTTCTATTTTATCACTATCAACCAATAGGGGCCAATTTAAAATCTAGAATGTATCTAATTTTTAACAAAAGAGGGAATTAGCAAAGAAAGTTTTATTTTGTTCGGAATGCAACTATACCTAGTTCTATTAGAATTTTCCCTTTTGATAAAATTTCTATTTTGAAAAAGTTTAAATATTTCTATACTTTTCAGAGATAACTGTTTCTTCCAGTGAATCGCCAATTGTTGTGCCCTACAACAACCCCCCATTTCATTTCATTATTATCCCAAAACCATAATATGAAATGTGTCCCTTTTTTTTAGTTTTGTTTTAATTGGTATCAACTTACTTCTATTAAAAAAGGCCTGAAGAGATAAAATAAAACATTACCAAAAAAGCCTTTTCAATAAACCAATCAAAAGCCTTAACATAAATGATTAATCTTTTGTCATTGCGATAAAGCGATCACAAGGTCGCATATCGCAATGACAAAGGGAACACAACTTGAGGACATATTGGTTTTCTCCGATGCGAAATCGTTATCGGGTATCGGCAATAAATGAATTAACGCAATTAAAGCCCCCTTAATCTCCGATGCAATGCGATATCACTATCGGCAATCAACGATAATGAATTAACGCAATAAAGCTCACTCTTGCTCCGATGCGATGCGATATCGCTATTGGCAATCGGCAATCAACTATGCACACCTTTTTAACTTCCCCACTCACTACTCCCGACGTGATGCAATATTGCTATCGACAATTGGGGATTCCAAATGGAACCAATATAATGATTTATGATTTCCCCCCGATGCCCGATTGCAATAAAGGCAAAAGCGCAGTTTTCAAAGAAAATCTTAAAAGCGGGTTTAATACGATTTATTCATATTTAAGGCCTTATCTTTCGAAGAGCCATTCATCCACGCTCAACCGCCAAAATACCCAAGGCACGCTTCAAATAAATCATTCAGCCATTAATCGAATTGATGGGCATTGATAGGATTGACAGGTCTTAACGGCCATTTAATGAAACAATAAGCCTGCGATCTATTTACAGATTTTATTCGAGGCCACCTTAAGTCAAGAGAATGAGACTGAATCTGAACCCATTCAGGGTTGGAGACAAAATCCAGCAAAGCACAAGCACGAATCTTCGGGTAAGTACTCGGTCGATTCTTTATGCTCTCTTTATTGCTATGCTGGGATAATGATGTGCAGATTGTGGGGATTACATGATTCTGCCAATTTTACCATAGAAATGGTCCCCTTAATGGAAGCAGCATGTAGTGGTGAAATAATGGATTAGGCAAATATACTATCCGATAAGCTAGCATCTGCAATTCTTGATTTCAGATTTAAGTCCCACATCACTGAAAGGTTCATTCCCCCATTTTACTACAGTGCCTATTTAGATGTCTTATGTTTTAATTCTGAATTTCCTGTGCTCGGATGGAGGTGGACGTCACAAGACCCCGCACCCGTCCACATATACCATCAAAAGTTATGGAAGACCAACTACAAACACCATTTGTATCAAATCTACAACGGTTTCATGTTGCCCATTCATTATTCTATTTTCAATAAGCTGTCCCCCTAAGATTTTCCTACCAAGAAAGGGTGGATTTAACTTCCATAGGAGTTGGTTGGGAGGAAAAGTTCACCTATATTCAGAGTTTTTGGCAGTCAGCCAAGCCCCACGTTCTTCCTCTATACATCCCGGATAACTACTGGCCAGGGAAATAGCATATCAGATCATCGCCGAAGGGGTTACACAAACCCTGAAGAAAGCTAAGAAGCACGTCTGGCCCTCTTTTCCTTTGAGAATTGGTATTTATACTCTGCATGATTTCAAACATGCAGAGAAAGAAGCCGAGAAAATAAATTCGCTAACCCTGGCAACTCTACCGAGCAGGTGATTTGATCCAAACAAAGTCGCCTACAATGCACTCGACCAGGCCAAATTGACCAAGTTCGAGCATAAAGAAGATATATTTGAGGACTTTTTCACATCGTCCGAGTCAACGTATCAAGTTAAATCGCTCGCCATACTTGAATACAACGATGAGGGACTAGTTGAATTTAACAGACTTAGAGAGCAGAGGTTGCAAACTCTGCCTCTAGACCTATTAGCGACGACTCCAACAATAGAATCAAGCGAGCCTGAGCAACGACTTGATAAAGAACCTCCTATTACATCAAAGCAATAGGAGGAAGTGCACGAGCAAAGACAAGAAGAGACCCAGGTGAAAGAGCAAGAACAGAGCACTTTAAAAGTAAATGAAGATACACAGATTGATCTGAAATTACTCCAGGAATGGAAGCAATTTAATTCGATTATCAGCAATCTGGAATGCTCTAAAGATGACGAGATTTGAAAAGAGGGCAACACAAAGGAGGCGACTTCAAAGCAGGTTTCAGGTGAAACCAACGACCCACCCAAATCAAAGGAAGCGGAAATAATCCCAAAGGATCTATTAGGCGAAATCATTTTGCAGATTAAAGAGATTCCTCCCTTGGATGTCTTCTATAGCCCAAAGCATAAAGTTGTAGTGAAACAACAGAGGAAGAGGAGAAGGACTGATCAACCTTCTTTATTCCCAGAACTAACAGTAATGGGCAATGTGGTATGGAAAGAATAATTTGACCCCTCTGATGACTTGACAAAGCTATCGCAATATGCTAGAGCTTATTCGGTGGCGACAATAGATAAAGCATCGAAGGTGAGCAGTTTATTAAAGATAAAAAATAAGGATATCTTTTCGCTATAGGCACAATTATCAGAAGTGCAGCAAAAGGCAGAGAAGGCAGAACAACCATTTCTAGTACAGCAAGAAATAAACAATCAGTTGACTAAGCAATTGCAGAAAGAAAAACAGAGGATTGACGATAGCGTAGTCCAAAAGCAAAAGGAGCTATCGGAGGCATTGGCGCAACTAAAAACATCAACTGAGGAAATGCTAAAATCCAAAGATGAACAGATCGCTCAATTATCAGCTTGACTTGAGCAAATGAAAAAGCTCCCGCAGGTAGATGAGTTTAAAGCAGAGGCATTTCAATTAAACAAAGGATTGATAAATCAGATGAAGCTTTTGTGTCAGCAAATCACCCAAGCAAAACCATTGTGCGACTTAGCGGCATCAATAAGTGAAAAAGTAGAAAAGGCAAGGACAAATTTGGATCAAGCCGAAGAAACATTGACAAATTTTCTAGAATGGAAAGATTCCGATCAGGGACAGGCAGCTAACCTACCAAGGATCCTAGAATCGCACAAAGAAATATTATTTACAGAATGGCAATCTAAGTTAATGAAGGCAGAAAGAGCGATTTTGAGATGCAAGACAACCACTAGTAATTTGGTTGAATTGGTAAATAATACTCTTTACTTATCTAACATGATTTCTTAATGCACTCCAGGCCAATTAACAGCAACAAAGATGTTGGATCAGTCATGCTACCCAGAGCTGGAGAAAAATGGAAGGTTAATCGTGGGAATCAACAGTTTGACATGGGATTCCTATTGGTTCTTTTTAGTGAAGCCGCACAGCCAGAGAGCCGCCCTCAAATGCCTCACAGATGCGATCAGGTATATTATATCTGATATTCAGGATGCCACCTTTTCTACCCAACTCATCTTGCGCCTCAACAGACCACCCGAAGTGGAGCCAATGCTTGCGATAAGCCAGCTCAGGTTTAAAGGCAAACAGCTTGAGCCATGATTCACATCACCAACTGCCAGATCGCTCCCAAGAAGATAGATAGTATTAATTGATGCCAATTAAGTAGGATTTTGTTTTCATAGATTTTTTTAGTTTAGTAGTATTTATAGACCCTTTCATGCATTTAGAAAGGGTCGTAAAGTTTTGTATATGACTTAACCCCTGAAGTTGCACTATTGTACTTCAGGGATATTCTTTTATGAAACTGGACCAATCATTCTGATTTTGATAAGGAAAGTTTTTATACAAATGTGCACTACTGTCTTTGTTTGAAAACATTTCTGCATTGAAGGAAGAATCTCAAATAGCGATTGACATTGGGATTGATTAGCAGCTCATATGGTACTATTATCTATGTCTGGACTCATTCTTGTTATATGAATTGTCATTTGATCGCTCCTGCTATTATCGCTTATATATATGTGTTTTAACAGCATCCTTTATGCATCCCACTATTGGTTGTTTATAGCATTCTTTTCTTTCAATCATATATGTATCGATGATATAAATGATAAATGCAGTAATTTTGTGTTAATCACTTTGTTTAACTATTTAGATGAAGTAATCTTTAAATGATTGAATATCTATGTTTATTTTACAGAGTCATCTACATGCCTGTCAATAGACAAAGATTATTAAACGTCGCATTTCAAAAGAATAGTTGTTCCCGGGATTGGTATTAGTTTTCTTATTTTGTTGATAGATTAAGTTATCCGCCTATCACTAGAACAGACAACTCATCACTCATCCACCCCTTTTATTCATTATCAGGAAACTAGTCCTGTTATATCCAGTCGAAGCCACCATTCCAAATGGAAAAGGAGCTGTACTAAGGTCTGGACTGGGTGGTTATCCCCAAATGTTGTTGCAGCGATTTTCGAGGCATCAACAAAACCTTTCCTTGTAATCTTCTAAAGACTCATCACTTCCCATGGTCATCCAAAATATTTCCCCCTTCGTTTCCTTTGACCTACAGTAATCGTGGTATTTGTTGTTAAAGGCTTGTTGCATCTGAGCCCAAGTTGTGATACTGTTTCTAGGTAACCCCATAAACCAGCGCAGTGCTGCTCCTTGAGGGTAGAGGGAAAGAGTTTCAACTTCTTCTCGTCTTTTTCATAGTCATAGGTTCAACAAAGGACAGCAAACTCAAACAAGAAGGTATCAAGGTCTTCAGTGGTCAGTCCATGGAAGTGAGGTAAGGCTGAGGGACTTATGTTTTTCATTTTTGTGTCGCCATTAGTCTCTCGGATGGGGAAGGCATCTTCTATTTGCTACTCATCACCTATGTCGTTCTTATGTTCAACCATGGTCTTAGGAGGAATGTTTTCTTGCTCTTCTTCAGTTATAGGATATTCGTGTATCTCTGGAGGTTCATTGCCACCGAAGAAGAGAGAAGGGTGACTCAGTGATGTGGTAGGGGTGTGTTGTGCCCTACAACAACCCCCCATTTCATATCAATATTATATCAAAACCATAATATGAAATGGGTCCCCTTTTCAATTTTGTTTTTAATTGGTATCAATTTAAGTTCTATTCTAAAAGGCCCGAAGAAATAAAAGAAAACATTACCAAAAAGCCTTTTCCATAAACCAATCAAAAAACCTTAACGTAAAATGATTAATCTTTTGTCATTACGATAAAGCGATCGCAAGCTCGCATATCGCAATGACAAAGGGAACACAACTTGAGGACATATTGGTTTGTTCCGACGTGAAATCGCGATCAGGTATCAGCAATAAATGAATTAACGCAATTAAAGCCCCCTTGCTCCGATGCGATGCAATATCGGCGATCGACAATCGGCGATAATGAATTAGCGCAAATAAGCTCCCTCTTGCCCCGATGCGATGCGATATCGCTATCGGCAATTGGCAATTGACTATGCACACCTTCTTAACCGCCCCACTCGCTACTCCCGACGCAATGCGATATCGCTATCGGCAATCGGGGATTCCAAATGGAACCAAAACAATGACTTATGATTTTCCCCCGACGCCCAATTGCAATAAAGGCAAAAGCACAGTTTTCAAAGCAAAACCATAAAGGCAGTTTAATACGATTTATTCGTAATTAAGGCACTATCTTTTGAAAAGCCGCTCATCCGCGCTCAACCGCCAAATCGCCCAAGGCACGCTTCAAATAAATCGTTCGGCCATTAATCGAAATGACTGGTATTGATGAGATTGACAGGCCTTAACAGCCATTTAATGAAAACATCAAGCTTGCGATCTATTTACAGATTTGATTCGAAGCCATCTTAAGTCAATCGATCACCATGAATTTATCAATATATATAAATCTCAGTCTATTCGATTTATGTTATTGTTTCATGTATTGTGACTATCGTTCTCTCTGTGCAGAAATATCCCGCAGAAATAGATTTGGGCGGAATGGGAAAGAAGTCCAAGAAGACCACAATGCCTTCCACTTCGCCGGCCGCAGGGCAACACGTCGTTGATCCAGGCAGTAAAAAGAAAGGGCTTATATCGGACACTACGTGCTTGGGACTTACCAGAGCTACTTGGCAAGGCACATATAACTTGATTGAAGCTGAAGACCCGAGGGTGACAAGGATACAAGTTTCTGCCGACAGCACCAGTAAATCCGAGGCTAATTTGAGTGATTTAGCCAATTCCTTTCTTCACAGAATAGCGGCCCGGGAGCAAATTCTCCCATATACGGATGTGGTAAGATGGGCGATTCAAGAAATCCTTATTACCGATAGAACTTTCAGCACTATAGATGGGAGGATTTTTGGTTCTTTTCGAGCCGAGGATCTAAGGCAAATGTATCATTTGCCGGCGGAGGAGAAGAAGTATAACATGGCATTCCTAGAGAAATTCTGAGCAGAAAATGAGACTAAGTCTGAACCAATTCGAGGTTGGAGACAAAATCCAGCAAATCATAAGCACGAATCTTCGGGTCAGTACTCAGTCGATTCTCTATGATCTCCTTATTGCTATGCTGGGATTATGATGTGCAGACTATGGGGATTACATGATTCCGCCATTTTTACCATAGAAATGGTCCCCTTAATGGAGGTGGCATGTAGTGGCGAAATAATGGATTGGGCAGATATACTATCCGATAAGCTAGCAACTGCCATTCTTAATTTCAGATTCAACTCTTGCGTCACTGAGAGGTTCATTCCGCCATTTTACTACAGTGCCTATGTATTAGATGTTTTATGTTTTAATTCTGAATTTCTTGTGCTCGGATGGAGGTGGAGTCGCAAGACCCCACACCCATCCACCATATATCATCAAAAGTTTGTGGAAGACCAACTACAAACACCACTTGTATCAAATCTGCAACAGTTTCATGTTGCCTATTCATTATTCCATTTTCAATAAGCCTGCCCCGAAGATTTCTGACCAAGCAGGGGTGGATTTAACTGCCATAGGGAGTTGGTTTGGAGAAGAAAAGTTCACCTATATCAGAGTTTTTGGCAGTCAAGCCAAGCCCCATGTGCTTCCTCTATACATCCCTGATAAACTACTTGCCAGGGAAGTAGCCTATCAGATCAATGCCGATGGGGTTACTCAGACCCTGAAAAAAGAAAATAAGCATGTCTGGCCCTCCTTTCCTTTGCGAATTTGTATTTACACTCTGCATGATCTCAAACATGCAGAGAAGGAAGCTGAGAAAATAAATTCGTTGACCCTGGCAACTCTACCAAGCAGGCGATTCGATCCGAGAAAAATCGCCTACAATGCACTCGACCAGGCCAAATTGGCCAAGTTCGAGCACAAAGAAGACAGATTTGAGGATTTGTTTGCATCGGCCGAGTTGCTATATCAATTTAAATTGCTCACCATAAATGAATACAACGATGAGGGGCTAGTCGAATTTATCAGAATTAGAGAGGAGAGGTTGCAAACTCTGCCTCTAGATCTGTTAGCAACTACTCCAACAACAACAAAATCAAGTAAGCCTGAGCAGCGACGTGATAAAGAACCTCCTATTACATCAAAGCAGCAGGAGGAAGTGCATGACCAGAGGTAGGAAGAAACCTAGGCAAACTTGCAGAGAGAGGAAGAAACCCAGGCGAAAACTCAAGAAGAGAGCAATTCAAAAGTTAATGATGATACACAGATTGATCTGAAATTTCTCCAGGAATGGCAGCAATTCAATTCAATCATCGGAAATCTAGAATGCTCTAAAGATGATGAGGTTTCAAAAGAGGGCAACACACAGGAAGCAACATCAAAGCAGGTTTCAGGCGAAACCAACGACCCACCCAAATTAAAGGAAACAGAAATAATTCCTAAGAATCCATCGGGCGAAATCATTTTGCAGATAGAAGAGATTCCTCCTTTGGATGTCTTCTACAGCCCTATGCATAAATCTGTTGTGAAACGACATAGGAAGAGGAGAAGGGCTGATCAACCTTCTTTATTCCCTGAATTAACAGTAATGGGCAATGTGGTGTGGAAGGAAGAATTTGATCCCTCCGATGACTTGACAAAGCTATCGCAATACGCTAGAGCATATTCGACAGCAACAATAGATAAAGCATCGGAGGTGAGCAGTCTATTAAAGGAAAAAGATCAAGACATCTTTTGCTACAGGCTCAATTATCGGAAGCGCAGCAGAAGGCAGAGCAGGCAGAACAACAATTGCTAGTATAGCAACAAAACAATAATCAGCTGACTAAGCAATTGCAAGAAGAAAAACAGAGGATTGACGAAAGCGCAATCCAAAAGAAAAAGGAGCTATCAGCAGTATTGGCGCAATTAAAAATATCAACTGAGGGAATGATAAAATCCAAAGATGAGAAAATCGCTCAATTATCAGCTCAAATTGAGAAAATGAAAATGTTCCCTCAGGTAGATGAGTTTAAAGCAGAGGCGTTTCAATTAAATAAAGCATTGATAAATCAAATGAAGCTCCTATGTCAGCAAATCACCCAGGCAGAGCCATTGTGTGACTTAGTGGCATCCATAAGCGAAAAAGTAGAAAAGGCAAGGACAGATTTGGATCAGGCCGAAGAAACATTGACAAATTTTCTGGAATGGAAAGATTCTGATCAGGGACAGGCAGCTAACCTACCAAGGATTCTGGAATCACATAAGCAAATATTATTCACAGAATGGGAATCACAGTTAATGAAGGCAGAAAGAGCGATTTTAAGATGCAAGGCAACCACTAGTAATTTGGTTCAATTAGTAAATAATACTCATTATTTGTCTAGCATGATTTCCCAATGTACTCTAGGCAAATTAACAACAACAAAGATGTTGGAGCATTCATGCTACCCAGAGCTGGAGAAAAATGGAAGGTTAATCGCGGGGATCAACAATTTGACATGGGATGCCTATTGGTTCTTCTTAGTGAAGCCGCACAGCCAGAGAGCCGCCCTCAAATGCCTCATAGATGCGATCGGGTATATTATACCCGATATTCAGGATGCCACCTTTGCTGCCCAACTCAACTTGCGCCTCAACAGACCACCCGAAGTGGAGCCAATGCTTGCGATAAGCCAGCTCAGGTTTAAAGGCAAACAGCCTGAGTCATGATTCACATCGTCGACTGCCAGATCGCCCCCAAGAAGATAGATAGTATTAATTGATACCAATTAAGTAGGATTTTGTTTCATAGATTTTTTTTAGTTTAGTAGTATTTATAGACCCTTTCATGCATTTAAAAAGGGTCGTAAAGTTTTGTATATGACTTAAACCCTGAAGTTGCACTATTGTACTTCAGGGATATTCTTTTATGAAACTGGACCAATTATTCTGATTTTGATAAGGAAGGTTTTTATACAAATGTGCACTACTGTCTTTGTTTGAAAGCATTTCTGTGTTGAAGGAAGAATTTCAAATAGCGATTGGTATTCAAGATTGACTAGCAGCTCATATGGTACTATTATCTGTGCCTGAACTCATTCCTGTTATGTGAATTGTCATTTTATTTCTCTCGCTATTATCACTTATATATATGTGTTTTAACAGCATCCTTTATGCATCCCACTATTGGCTGTTTATAGCATGCTTTTCTTTCAATCGTATATGTATCGATGATATAAATGATGAATGCAGTAATTTGTGTTAATCGCTTCGTTTGACTATTCATATGAAGTAATATTTAAATGATTGAATATCTGTGTTTATTTTACAAGGTCATCTATATGCCTATTAAATAGATAAGAATTATTAAATGCTGCATTTCAAATTAATAAGTTTTTCCCAGGATTAGTATTAGTTTTCTTATTTTTGTTAATAGAATAAGCTATCTGCCTATCATTAAAATAGACAACTCATCAGTCATCCATCTCTTTTATTCATTATCAGGAAACTGGTCCTGTTATATCCAGTCGGAGCCACCATCCCAAACGGAAAAGGAGTTGTACTAAGGTCCAGACCGGGTGGTTATCCCCCAATGTTGTTGCAGCGATTTCTGAGACATCAACATTTCTAGCACTAGAAGGAGGGCCATCCGCTATGAATGGCGAGTAAGCCAACACCTACAAACCATTCAAAGAGTAATTCACCCTCCACCTCTCCTCAGACATCTCATTTGCATTCTGAATCACCAGTATCCAGATGAGACGAGGAAGAATCAACCACTGTTGCTCAATTACATCATACTTCAGAACACTTAAGTCCGGAGTCCCCTGAAGTTCAATCCATCATCCAGAAACTTCAAGGCTTCTTAATTTCGCCTCCTAGATCTGAAGTATCACAAGGCAGTCAGACTTCGCAATTGCTCTTACCTCCTCACCTTACCAGACTCCAAAGTGAAAAACTAGGTATTGAACCACCTAAGTTCCCTTTACCTGAAAGGACAAGGATTAAAAAGACCGCTGAAGGTTCTAGTAGCGAAACCTTTTCTCCATCATCTTCCATTTCATCATCACCTATGCGGAGTCAAACACCCACTTCACCACTACATATCGTTGTTCACCAAGGGACTTCATCTCAAACATCACAATCTTTTCAGTCTTTACTCCCACCTCCCCCTCAAGCACCTGGAACACCACAGGCAATCGCTGGTACTCCTAAAATGGCTCAAAGACCATGGAGAAGTCCTGGTGCAGTTACCATGCCTGCACCTTTACATCCGTTACCTGATTATCTCGAGAAATGGCTCCCAAAATTCAATCCAGATGTTGGAACGTCAGCAGAAGAACATATAAATAATTTTATGTTTTCAGTCAATTTGAAAGGAGTAACTGAAGAAGATGTGGTAGTTAGATTGTTTCCTTATACACTACAAGGATCAGCAGGGTCTTGGTATTTTTCCTTGCCCTCTGGATCCATCACAAGTTGGAATATCTTCCAGGAACAATTCCTCACCAAATACGGTGATGATAGATCCTTGGCTACACTCG
Source organism: Pinus taeda (assembly GCA_000404065.3). NCBI lineage: Eukaryota > Viridiplantae > Streptophyta > Pinopsida > Pinales > Pinaceae > Pinus > Pinus taeda. The sequence continues at coordinate 155,135 of APFE030283200.1, read as the reverse complement.
TCCATGACCTTTCCAATTTAAGGATTGAGTCAAGAGAACCCATTAAGGAGTTTAACTCACGATTTAATAAACTCTTGAACAAAATCCCCACCGATGATAAACCAAGCAAACAAGTTAGAAGCAAGTGGTATATCCCAGCCTTACCCTCAAACATAGCCATTTTTGTGGATAGGGCTAAATAGCCTACATTGGCCGAAAACATTAAGGAAGCCCTCGCTGTTGAAAAAAGTGTAATTGCCTTGAAAAAGAAAACTGCCCTAGAAGAACGAAAATCCAAAAAAGTGTCCTTTAAAGATGATTCGAAGAAAAATATCACTAAGGATCCATATGACATGGAGGGCCTTCAAAAAGTCCTTAAAACCATGTCAAACGAAATGGTTGAGATTAAGAAACAAGTATCAGAGTCCTCAATGAAGAAACCATATAGGAATTTCAAAAAACCCGAGTCCAAGCCTCCAAATGTCATATCTTACACAGATTCAGATCCTGAGGAAGAAGAAGAAGAAACAATTACACCATCTGAAGAAGAAGAAGAGGAAGTAGTTGAATGCCACGGGATGTGGGACTTTATACTCCCTAATTCTGATACTGACGCTGAGCAAGAAGCCTTTCCTGTCACTACAAGAAGTAAAGCTACTCCCGAACCTGTTCAAGCTAATCCAAAGAAAAGGAGTGCTGGTACTAATACTGCAAAGGAAAAGGTACCCGCAAGGAAGCCAGCCGCGACAGTATCTCAGAATCAGCCATCATCCTCCAATACACCTTCGTCATCTAAGACATTGGTAGTTTCTGATTCGACGGATTATAATATTGTCGATGACATGAAGAAAACTAAGGCAAACATCACCATGTTTGAGCTTAGTAAATTAAAACATCAACAAAAATTACTTCTCAAAGAACTTAATGTTGTTCCTTCTTCACCTCTTCCCAGCACTAAAGCTGCAAGTGACTCAGGACAACCACCTTCTGGTAGAGTTGAGGAAACTGACACAATTCTGATTGGAGATAGATCAAATTCCCATACCCCTCCTTTCCTCTTAACATATGAAATTTACAATCGAAATCTACATAACTGCTTAATTGATTCTAGGGCATCATCTAATATAATGCCTTCTTCAGTTTGTTCTAAACTGAATATAGAACCCCATAAATCTTCTATTCACATTGTGCAGTTAGATAGAACTAAAGTTCAAGTTTTAGGGGAAATAAACTCTGTAACGATCAGGTTATCGGCGGATCCACGAATAGTCCAAAGGATTGATATCCTAGTCGCCGATATACCTGAATTCTATGGGTTGATTTTAAGCAGGGATTGGTCAGAAAATCTCCATGGGTATATCTCCACCGATTGGTCCCATATGTGGCTCCCCTATAAGGGCAAGCCCAATCAAATAAAGATCGATCGGGAGAAACATATGACCCACACTGTTACAGAATTTGAACAAGAAAATCAACCAATTGCGTTCAACAACAATATCTTAGGAAATTATTCTTTTGAGTCATTTTTCGGCAATTATATTGCCCAGCCATCTCCTTTCTCAGTTAACAATTTTGCATCGCAAATTGAAAATTTTTCGCAGACCGACAGGTCTAAATGTGTTAATGTTACTGAGAATTTTGTAAGTAATATTGTAGATAATTCTTTATTTTGGTCTTTATATTTTGATGGATCCAAGTCTAGTGAAGGATCAGGAGCAGGATGTATTTTGGTTAGCCCACAAGGAGAAAAAACAATGTTGTCCTGTAGGTTAGAGTTTGAATGCACCAATAACACAGCTGAGTACGAAGCATTAGTCCAAGGACTATATAAAGCAATCAGCCTCAAAGTCCAATACTTGAAGGTCTTTGGAGATTCTGAGATTATTGTTAAACAGGTAAGGAATAAAATTCATTGTCTTTCGAACCATATTAAACATTATCAATCACTAGTACAAGAGCTCACTTCCCCCCTTTTTTAGCATTCAATATTTCTTCCATTCTCAGGTCGCAAAATTCGACAACCGACTTACTAGCCAATGTTGCTTCCAAGCTACTCCCTTTTGAAGACTATAGTCCAGATAGATTTTCAGTAGAATTTCTTTTTAGGCCATCCATTCCTGACAATGTAACCAATTGGAGAGTATTCAACCACGATGAAGACATTTTACAATTTTTGACCTCCGAAAAATCCTATGATAATCAAATCGTCGAGGAAGACGAGCACGATATTCAAATATGAGATAAACATGAGGAAAACTCAATCCCAAAGCACGTGGTGAAGCTTGAGGACCTTTACGATATTAAAGACAGGTTTAAACCTGTGTCTAATACAAAGCTCCATAGCTCTACCTTAAGGTTTGAATTGATAAACCTTGGCACCGAACAAAATCCTCAAAACATTAATTTAGGATTAGGGCTTTCCATGTAGGAAAAGGAAGCATTCATTGGACTGTTACGCAAAAATAAACATGTTTTCGCTTGGAAATATGACGATCTAAAATCGTATGATACATCCATTATCCAACACACTATCCTGATGCTTCCCGAACAGAAACCAGTTCAACAAAAGTTGAGAAAAATACATCCAAACTTAGAAGGTCAAATAAAATCGGAACTCTATAAACTCTTAAAAGCTAAGATTATTTTTCCCGTTCAACACTCAAACTGGGTCTCCAATATGGTACCAGTTAGAAATAAAAATGGCGACATAAGGATTTGTATTGATTTCAGAAATTTAAATAAGGCAAGTTTAAAAGATAACTTTCCATTACCCACTATGGAGCAGACACTCCAATCAGTGGCAGGCTCAGAGTTAATGTCCTTTTTGGACAATTTTTCAGGATATAACCAAATTTTGGTCCATCCTGATGACCGACTCAAAACCACAATTAGAACAAAATGGGGAACGTATGCATATCAGAAAATGCCTTTCGGACTTATTAATGTAGGAGCCACTTTTCAAAGAGCAATGGATATCGCTTTCAAAGGGTTAATTAATAGAACAGTAGTCATCTATTTAGATAACATTACTGTATTTTCTAAAGAGAGATCCAATCACTTGCATGATTTAAATCAAATCTTTCAGCGCTGTAAGAAATATGGTATTTCTCTAAACCCTAAGAAATCCTTTTTCGCTCTTGATCAAGGTAAGCTCCTAGCCTTTATTGTTTCTAAAGACGACATTTATATCGATCCAGACAGGATTAAAGAAATATCTGAAATCCCTTTTCCTCACAATAAGAAATCCATGCAGTCATTTTTAGGCCAAATCAATTTTGTCAAGAGATTCGTTCCAGACTTTTCTCAAATTATTTTGCCACTTCAAACTATGATTAAGAAAAATTCAGTCTTTAAATGGGGATCGCCAGAAAAGGAAGCGTTTGAATTAATCAAACAATCAATATTCAATGCCCCCGCTCTAAACACTCCAATTTTTTCTAATCATTTTACATTGTATACCATCGCATCCGATTGCTCTTATGCTGCAGTACTTACACAGATCAATAATCACAATTTGGAAGCACCCATTTCATTCTATAGTTCAAATCTTCAAGGTGCAGAACTAAACTACTCCAAAGTAGAAAAACAAGCCTTTGCTGTATATAAAGCTGTTAAACATTATAGACCCTTCCTTTTAAAAGCCCATACAAAAGTTATAGTTCCTTTCTCTTCAGTAAGGCAACTATTAATCCAAAGAGAATTGGGAGAAAAGAGGGCAAATTGGGTAACAACACTTCAAGAATATGACCTAGAGATCAAGCCAGCAAAGATTGTTAGAGGCCAAGGTTTTTGCAGGTTATTGACAGGAGCATCTAACATTCCGGAATCAAGTGATACAGATCAATTTGAAGCGATCAACCAGATAAGTATCATTGACTCTGAATCATAGTATGCTGATTTAATATTTTATTTGAAAAATGGATATGCACCTCCCAATCTATCCTACAAAAGCAAAAGGGCCATAAGATTGAAAGAAAATTTTTTTACCATTATTGATGATGTGCTTTTTAGGCAAAATTATGATTCAATTTTATTGAGATGCCTTGAAAAACCTGAAGCACAAAAGGTTTTGCAGGAATTACATGATGGACCAGTAGGAGGCCACTTTGGAGCTGATACAACAGCTCACAAAGTCATCCATGCTGGATATTATTGGCCCACTCTGTTTAGAGATGCTCATGAATATGTAAGGAAATGCCGAAATTGTCAAACCTCAAGTGGAAGACAAAATAAATCAGCCTTCCCTCTGCAACCGGTCAACATGAACAACCATTTGAGCAATGGGGATTGGACATTATTGGAGAGATTACCCCAAATTCTTCCAAACAACATAAGTATATCCTTACCGCTACTGATTACTTTACCAAGTGGGTTGAAGCGATTCCTTTAAAGACAACAAATTCTGAAGCCATTATTTAATTCATAGATCAATTCATCATTACCCAGTTTGGTGTCTCGAATGCTCTTGTTTTTGATAATGTATCTTACTTTTCAGGCAATGCTATGTTTGATTTCGCAATTAAAGGAGGGTTCAAACTCAAATACTCTGCTAACTATTATCCTCAGGGAAATGGTTTGGCAAAATCTACAAACAAAAATCTTATTAAAATTATCAAGCAAAATATCGAACAAAATCATAAGAACTGGCACAAATCTTTAATATTTGTATTATGGGCTGACAGGATAACGCAAAAAGCTTCTATAGGTTCTTCCCCGTTTAAACTTGTGTATGGAAAAGAAGTAGTGCTACCAACAAATCTCATCCTTCCTTATCTAGCCCTAGATCAATTCATTGAAGAAAGCCCTTCTTCTTCTTTACAGCTTAGACATGACCAAATTCTAAAATTAGAAGAAGAAAAAGAAAAAGCTAAAATCATTCATGCGAAACATCAGCAAATCATCAAGTCATCATTGATTCAATTTCATCCGGTCCCAAACAATTTCAAGTCGGTGATTTAGTCCTAAAATGGGACAAAGCCCATGAAGATAAAGGAAAACACACCAAGTTTCAGAAGATGTGGCTTGGACCATTTCAGATCTGTGAAAAGATAGGCCATTCGACCTTCATATTAGAATATTTATCAAGGCCAAGATATTCTCTCCCTATTAATGGTCTTATCTTAAAGAAAGTTTTCAATTGAGGAGGTAACCCCTTATCCTTTTAATAGCATTTTTGTAGTTTGTAGGAGCATTAGAAAATAAAGTTGTAAGGTATGTTCTATTTGACCTTTCCTGTACTTAAAATGTTTCTCAAAACAAGTACTGTGATATTTACTTTTAAAGAAATAGAAGCCTTAAACAAAAGGAATTATTTATAGGAAATTAGATATAATTGCATTCTGAAACCACACTACAATCTTAGTGAACTCCTCTCAAAGTTTATAAATATTGTAAATCTTTTTAGATTTTTCAAATTGGTCACGAAAAGGTTATCAATATCAAAATAAAATCTAATCCAATTTCAGCATCTCCAACTCTTACCTTGTCATCCATCTTCTCTTAAGGAGGAAATTGTCTATCCCACTTACCCAAGTTTGTGATTACTCAGAATGTAATTCCAAGAATACTAGATATAAAAGATAAGAGGTCTTATTACAAGCCTGCTTACCAACTTCTATAAGCTCTTAGAAGAAGCCTTTAACTATGATAGATGAAAGCTAACTCAAAGGAGGTTAATCTACTTGCAGAAAGAAGCTGAAAGCTGAAAAGAAATGCAAACCCTAGCAAACCCTAGTTTTACTGAGTAACCCTACTGGTGCAAGAAAAGAGATGAAAACAGTGGAAATGGATGCCATTGACTATTGGAAAGGTAAAATGCATGTGACTAAGCTACTTCTAAAGAGAAATATGAAGAAAACATCTTTTTATATTTTTGAGTAATTTCACAGAATTATTATGCATGTGCTTTGACTATTTTTGACTATGCAGAGGTTGATGGGCAAAAGAAAATGGAGTGGGCACTTTCAGGAGGTTGGGAAGGTGAGAAGAGGGCCTAAGTGATCCCTAACACCCTATTAGAGAGTTTCACAGTGACCGGATCTCGAAAAACCACTCACATGAACTTCTACAGGAAGTTTGTTGGGGCTCTATAGGATGTTCTACAGGATGTTCTACAAGAAGATCCGAAAGAGGATTTTGGAGGGTTGATGGTGGAAAAAAGGTGGGAAAGTGGAAATGGAGGTTGGATAAGGATGTTAAGGAGTCTAGGACCTGGAGAATAAGGCTAAGGAGTGATTAAGGTGATAGGAGTTGTTCAAGGATGGAGGGAGCAATGATGCACAAGAATGTAGAAATTAGGGCAAAGTGGGAAAATGTGCAAATGAATGGAAGGGATCTTGGATTAGGAATTGAATCAGGTTGTATGATGGAGGAAGGGTAGGGAGGGAGGTATCTCAGGTGTTCTGCACACTATTTTCCAAAACTGATCAACAAAGACTAGGAAAACCAAAGATCTAGCTATTTTGACCTAATTTGACCTAAAAACCATAAACATGATGAACATAATTTTATTGGTAGAAAATCATGTAAGATAAATATGGAAGTGAAGCAAGAACAGATTCTAAACATGCAAGTACAACTGGTATCAACTTCCCTAACTAAAATTCTAACACTAGCAATTGCATGAAGAGGCAAAAACAATGTTTTTGTGGCAGCGAGTATGCCTTGGTCTCAGCTTGTGGTCCCAAGGAGGGAAAGATGAGATCAAGGATTGCTTGGTGGCCTTTCTGTAGGTCTTTCCCTTTAACAAACTATCAAATCAACCTGAAGTATGAAAATCTATTTCAATCATCAAAAATGACCTAAGTAACAAAACAAGATTTTAATCTAAATAGCAGAAATTATTATAGGAATGTAGCAAAAACACATAAAAGTACATAAAGGAGGTACTGGAACTTGGGTTGGGCCCAAACCCAAGAGCTACAACCTCCTAAGAAAGCTCAGAGCTAGTACAAGGTGAAATTTATCTCCATTACTCAAAAAATAATCATGTCACAAAATTGTTACAGCAAAAGCTCGAAGTTGAGCTGAAAGGCAGAGCTGCACTCAAGTGCGAAAAATAACTGTTCAATGGCTAACCCACTAAGGCTTGAATCCTTCCTACTTATGCACTACAAGGACTCCCAACAACCCTCCTTAACTTTAGGGGCTTGGCTGCTCAAGACTGAAGTTAATCAGCCACTTCACAAAATCTGCTTGGCTGCCCCTTGAAATCATCTTTGGTGTGTTGTTGAACTCCGTGCTGATGGTGGAGAACTTGAGGAAAGGGTCATTTAGTGTTGGAGACACCCTTCCTACGAATCCTCAGCCTTTTTCCCTTGTATTTGGCTGTCAACTAGCTCATAAATGCTTGACCTTGGTCCAAAAGATGTCCAAAAATCTGCAATAAACACGTATTAGACTTTGTGGTCAAGTGACTATTCTCATTCATTCAATTAACATAAATATATTCAAAAGCATGCATAGAACTATGTAGAATGGTGGATTAATTGATAATAATAGGCAAAATGAGTCCGATAAGTTACCCATTTTGGGGCTCATCAACGATCTAGTGAATCGTATATGCACATGGGAACGTGGGGTATCTACATGCAATCTGATACAGGCCAAACTTATGAATGTTCATGTACACCTGATGGTCTTCAAGGTCTTCCCCAAAAGTACCTGCGAATGTTTCATTCACATCTTGCCACTTTATTTTGATGTCCTTGTCTAGATACAACTTTGTATCTTCGTAGATCAACATGCTAGAGGACACTTGTTCAACTGTTGTTCCAGCTACAACACCATCAGTGTCTTGGGATCTTGTTCTCTTGGAAGCCATTGAGATGGATGAAAACCTGAAAGATATAGAAATAAGTAGCATGCACGACAATAAATATGTCATTGAAAATAAAGCAAATCTGGGGATGGACACAACACATACCTGGAAAATTGATGAGCAAGATTGGGAAATTGCACTGGGAGGCTGAGTGACTGGTTGCCAGAACTACAGAAAAGACAATCTAAACTAACTAGGAGGTTGGACTGGCTACTAGATCTGCAAAATGTGCAATCCAGTTGTGAAGTTGGCTGCTGGGATTCCACAATGCGGGATTCCAACTAGGAAAGACTGCTGGCCCAAGGACAAATTTGCACAAATATTTGGGCCAAGCAACCACTGACCTCCAGAAATGGGAAATTCAGTCCAGGAGGCTAGTGTTGGGCCAAAATGCACAAATCTAGAGAGGAAGGTGAGCCTTCCTTCTCCAAATTGCGTAATGTAGCCTTGGTGAAGGCAAAGACCGAGCCAAGGTTGGCCCAAGTCGCTGATGGGAAATTGAAAGAAAGTAAGTTGATGAAATGCATGGTGACACTAAGTCATAGTAAAATTGATAAACAGTGCATGCAAAACATGAGTGGAAGATTGAGAAAATAGATCAACATGCATGTGGGCGAGGTCATTCACTGGTTGGGCAAACATTTATGCAAAACAGTTTCATGCATGTGACATCAGTGAGATAGCAACGAAAATTGAAACAAAGCTAGGATAAGCTAGAATATATGTAAATGATAGCAGGCATTAAAATAAATCAAGGAAACAACACTCACACAAGTGAATACGCAAAAAGTGACAGGAATGTTAAAAAAGACAAGTTGAGGCCACTTGCCTATGAATAGCTAAGCCAGATGTGTCGAAGAGTCCTGGATGTGTTGTGGGATCTCAGAGCTCCAAGATTGATGTGAATGAATGAGCTTTGATGTGTCAAATAAATAAGTTTGGTCTCAAGACGCACATGCCACAAATATAGGAAAAAGAGACACTTGGATGGAAACTTCTAAAACAACTTTGTATGTAACCCCCAGCTACTAAAAATAGCTCCTTGAATCATGGGATGCCTTTTGCATGTTGCCTCTTTCTATTCTAGGAATATCAAGTCATGCATGCATGCAAGTCAAGTTTCCTTGGTCCCAAGTGGAACTAGTCAACTGGACTATCCATGCATGCTAGTGCTCAACTACTTAGGAAAAATGCACATTCCTAACTATAATATGGGCTAACTACCCAAGGGGATTGCACAATTTTCGGGCACAACAGCTGACTGCTTCACATATTTACGCAAATCCTCGTCTAAATAGCCTGTTAATGGGAAAATTTTCTCAAATCCTGCTGGGAGGGTTGGCTGGTAGGATTGCACAATCCTAGAGACCAGTAGGCTGTCAGAGGGAATTGCACAATTCCTAGAGGGAAGGTTGGCTTCCCTCCAGAAATGCACAAATTTCACTGGGAAGCTGCTCAACTTGCTGCTGGACCAAGTCTGAGTAAGCAGGCTATGAGGGGAATGGATCAACTGTGATCGACTGGCTTCCGTTATGTGAAGAAAACACTGAAGCTTGAGTACTTGACGAGCAAGACAAAGTGTTGTGTAAGTTTGGTAGGGGAGGCTCCAAAACAGGATAAGGAAAAATTTGGGAGGGTTGTTGTAGTTGCTATAACATTTTGATAATTACATTTCTTCATTAACACATTAATTTCTTCTTCTTGTATATTGTCATCAAATGATTCAACAAAATAAGGTATAATGATCCATATCTTTATCTATGCAACTAACCAGTAAAACAACTACAACATCCTTGAAACAAACCCAACAAATATTATACTCAAAATAATGATTCTTAGTCTATATTGAATTTTCACTAACAGCAGTCAACTATCGAACCCTGCGATCACTGAGAGAAATCTTTGGACAGCTGAGATTCCATCATTTGAGTCCTTGTCGCATGGAGAAGGAGTCATCCGAGGGACTAAGGCTTCTCAGTCGCTCTCTGAAGCATTGTAAGCAAGCGACTATGGTTGGATCTACCTAGATCGATCCTAGAGCCTCAGTCACACCCTTTTATATGTTATGCAAGTGACTATAATAGCCCATCGCTCCCTTAATCCTGGCATGCGAGCGACTGAGATCAGATTTGGTCTAAGGCGAGCATGCGACTTTGATTATGAAACCCTAACCCTCGACTACATGCACAGTGATATTTCCATGAGACTGAAAGGATCCATTCAAACTCATGAGCCTCTGTGGGAGCGACTTTGGTCGAGATATTTATATCTTGTGCCTACAACTATGGCCCAAAACCCTAGATCTGAAATGTGATCTTTGGACCCTGCAATTTCACCTCAGAGTGATCATATTTCTTTGTCGACGAACCTCAAACCTGTGCGATCCAAAAATCAATATAGAAGAGTGTCTCATGATAGTGTCTAATATGGTATAGTTCACTTGTATTATAGCCTTCCTAGAGGATCCACTTTGCATTAGGGCCGAGCTTATCAAATATGCACATGTGGGTTTTTTTAATTCATAAATACACTTTCCCGTATCCAATTTGAGTGATATTTAGGTTGATTTTGGTCCTCTCGAAAAGAGGAATTAAATGAAATAATTATCTCCATCAAATGAGATGTCCAAAGTGGAATTTGATCGTAGTTTCATATTTTTAACACTATCTCTCTAACAAATTTAACTGTTTCTCCAAAGAATTTTATTTGGCCTTCAAATAAGGGGATATCAAAGTTAACTTATACCTTCAATGTTTTCACACCTCCAAAACTACCACTTGTTTAATGTGCCTTAGTTGTTGTTTTCATTAGTCGCAGGATCTAGGATAAATTGTCCATCATCTCATTCTTATGTCATGTGAGTTCTTCCTTAAGAAACAACTCAATAGGATACCCTACTTTGTCATCTCTCTTTTCTTCTATCAGGGGAGGACTCTTGGGTTTGTGAGAGTGATTGTTTCCAATGAAATCAGCTTGATACCCAACTCTCTATACCATGACCTCGTTTGGGACATGCATTGAGAAAAAACAAGAAGAAAACTACTTTGATGCCACTAATATGGGTCGTACAAAGAATGAAATAAAATGTAGGAAAATAAATGGAATACACATAGAGAAATATGGCAAAGAGCATAGTAATATAGTGAAAACACAACATTTATTAATAAATAAAATAACAAAATATTGTACAAGACAAATTGGCCAACATTATGGTAGTTATCTTTGAAGGGAGAGAGATGGAGGCTACACGCACTAACAAAAGATATCACAAGAGGATGAAAGAATTACCTTTTAACATAAAGAAAGAACCATATAGGTTGAAAAACCTAACCCTAGAAGATGAAGCACCAAAAGTTTTGCGAGCCTCGAGGTTGTTAGTTGGTGCATCAACTTTCCAAGGCCACAACTTTTGCGTATAATGTCCATTTGGCATGGATAGTAGCCTGTTGGAAATAGCTATCCAAGAATTACAACTTTTGGTTGGGCAAATGATATGCGATGGAAACCCTTGGCCCCTCAAATCACTAAAAAAAAAATTATGGCCTCAAAACAACCTAGAAGTTTGGGACCCAAAAATCCATAGAAAAATACCAAGAAAGTAGAGAACAATTGAGTCAATAGAAGAGGTGGGTGGCCACTGATATTCACCTAAATTAATATTCTTATTCCAAACAAGTTGATATTTAATTGGATTGATCGTAATGTGATCTCTATGAAGAGAATTTGTAAAATTATTCCATTTCAAAGTGTACTCTCCATCCGAATTTAATTCAATTTCCCTTTATCATCTTTGAAACCAATTGATGGTATATGATTTATATTTACTTTACAAATCTAAAGAAAGTGTTGAATCAATTATTCGTAGAGAGACTGTTTTATCACAACTCGGCATTGCATCAGTAGTAACGCTATCTTGCAAAACATTACTATATTTCCATGCCAGGTAGTTTCCAATCACTAGAAAATCCAAATTCATTACTTTCCATTAATTGGAGAGATTAAAAATGTATTTCTTGTTTTTTTATCTAATCAAGTATAGTTCCAAAGGAAATATATTTTTTAATTAGGATCCTTCTCCATTCCTTTTGTGATAAAATTCCAAAAATATGGTGCAGCTAGGGAATGACCAAACAAGTGAATAAAATTTAGGCCCCCACTTCCAAAGGTTTTTAGAATAGAAAGCTTTCTCCATTTGACATGTTGTGCACCCTTATAATCACTCCAACACTACCACAAAAAATCAAAGCAATACTTATTGATATTTTCTAATATTATTTTAGGGATGTGGGAAAATGTGTTCCAATACACTAGTATGGCTTTCAAAACATATTTTGCCCACAATGAATCCCCACCTATTGACAACCAATCATTACACCATTGTGTAACCCTCTTTTCCACCTTGCCTATTAACCATAACCAATGAATCTTCACATAGCTACTTGTTTCGGATTTGAAGCCAAAATATTACCTTTGTTGAAATCTAAGGATTGGAAATATAGGTACCTTCCAATTATTGTCACATTATCATCAATGACATTGCAAGGGTCAAGAGAAGATTTGGAATCATTAAATATCATCCCTATTGCTTTTTAAACAGTTAAAGTATGCCCCTATAATCATTGAGTTCCATTTCTAAACCAAAACAAAAAATGTATGTGTGTGTGCATGCCATTAGGCTTATTTAAAACATTGATGCATTAGGATATAAATGTGTGCCACCACATTAGGATAAAATAAGAATAATAAGGAACAAACCAAAGATTCCATTTGTCACATTCATTCATTGTTTCACACCCATTTAAGAATAGTTCTCAATATTCCCTACTACCACCCATTCTCAATTTCTTGATTCCTATATTCCCACTGTTGATTTGTCTTTATTTCAAAATTTTCCAGACAATACCATTTTTTTTTGTTTTTTCTATATGTGAGAATACTAAGCATTATGTTTAAATGGGTGTGAATTAATGAATGAATGTGACAAAGGGATTTTTTGGTTGGGTGGAATTCACATCGCATGGGAACCCTTTGTGCATTTCCCTAATTTTGAGGACATTCCCTAGGGTAAACTGGTCGATTTCACTTTTGATAAAGGTTCAAATAATATCCACAAAGACAGTCAACCTAGGGAATTAACCCCATGCCCTCCTTCTTGTAATTTAGTATATAGCTAGATAGATCCATTGGGATTATCTCAACTACTTAGGAGGAATGATTTTTATCCTCCATACATAGGTTCAATTCTCATGAGTGGCATGTTGAGCTCATATTGAGTATATTTTTTTTTTAACACATGGTGAATCGGTAACTATCAAGCCTAATCTAGGGGAGACCCAGGATCAAACCTCATAGCTGCCACTATAACACCAAGAGTATAACCAACCACCTGTAAGTCTGGTATACTAAGATCCTATGATTTTAGCAAGAGCGGACTCATCAGGAGGGGAGTCCGCCCCTCTAGCCGCCACCATAACAGGTCACTGTACTCCATGAGTATATTATTGTTGAATATCCTAGAGCCATGAAGAGTATATTAACCTTATCTAGAGGATAGAGTATGAGGTGCTTTATGCATATATATCTATATATATATATATATATAATATATATATAATATATATATATATATATATATATATATATATTATATATATATATATATATTATATATATATATAGATATTATATATATATATATATATATAATCGAAGTAGTCTTGATATTGGGCCCATGTCATCTCCTAATGCTTTTACTAGTCACACCATGTGTAATGTCCCTTTACATATTTAGTGCACTTGAAATATTTATAACAATATTTGTGGAAATTTCATGTGCTTTTAGATGTATTATCACACCATGGAAATGCTCCTATAAAACCATCATGGTGGGACTTTTTATTCTGCACTATCTATAATGCTCCTATACAAATTATGCACATCAACAAAATTTATAATTATGCTTATGAAATTTTCCTATGCTCTTTGATGCAATTTTATATGTATGGACACATCTTTGCAATGCTCTCATAAAAGCACCCTTGTGGTGTTTTTCATTAAAAATATCTTAAGTACGTCTAGATATATTAAGTGTTGGGTGTGTGTTATATTCTTTCCATGACTAGCCCCGAGTGAACCTACCTAGGTGGATGGACCTACCTATGGTTTTGTGCATGGATTTTGCACATGGTTTTGGGCATGATGGTTTTCGTCCCATGGTATTTTGTAGATGCGGTCAAGGGAGATATGGTTATGTTCTAATCCATGGTTAATGGATTGGTTTTTATGGATTCTTCAACATGTATATATAAGTATTATAACATTGAAAGGAATATAATGAAAAATCAATCTGGTAGTCCCGGTTTTGGGATCCGAGGGAAAATATTTATGTATTTTTTGTGTTTCTTGTCATTGTTTATTTTATGTTTTTAAGAATTCATTTGCAGGTAATTTTTGTACAGGTTTAAAAAATACATTTGGTATCAGAGTTGTTTTGGCTTCAATGGGACTCCTTTACAGCTGAGGGATTTTGCTCGGGCTTGTGGTAGACCTTGTTCAGTGAGAGATCTGTGGGATCAATTCTTGCGGTAAAAGAAGATGGCTAGCAGTGGAAATATAGATATCAATAAATTTAATGGTAAAATTTTTGAGTTGTGGAAACTCAAGATGCCAGATCTGCTGATGGATAAAGATCAGTGGATTGCGGTAGATCTGGGTACTAAACTAACAGTAAGGTCTGATGAAGACTAGAAGAAGTTGGATCGGAAAGAAAAGAGCACAATACGATTGTGTATCTCAGATTCAGTATTTTTGAATGTATCAGGGGAAGCTTTGGCAAAGGATTTGTGGGACAAGTTAGGGACTTTGTACCAATCTATGTCTCTGGTGAATAAACTGTTCCTACAAAAAAAATTGTATAACCTGATGATGAAGGATGGAGACTCTATGATAGAGCATTTGAATGCCTTTAATATTGTGGTAAGTTAGTTATTATATGTTGATGTTAAAATTTTAGATGCAGATAAGTGCATCAGTTTGTTGTGTTCTCTACCAGATTCGTGGGATAGTTTGGTTGTTGCAATAGGTAGCAATACAACTACCTTGCAGTTTGATGAATAGTCTCATCCTTGCTATCAGAGGATATGAGATGGAAAAATATGGAGGGCCAAAATGGTGATGCCTTGTCTATATGAGGATGGTCCTAGAACAAAAACAAAAATAATTCCTTCAGTTGGAGATCTAAATATAGATGGAGATCTAAAACTCCAAAAAAACCTGTAAAGGTGTGATAGAAATGCAGAAATGAAGGACACTTCAAAAAATACTATAGATCTAAAGTTTCTAAGAAAGGAAAGCGATTTGATGATTCTCCTTATGTAGAGGTTCAAACCACCTCAGATGAAGATAGGGATGTGTACTTGGCTTCTTCTTCAAGTACACATGTAGATCATGAGGTATGGTTGATTGACTTGAGTGCATCATTTCACTTCACTCCCCATAGGAAGTGGTTCTGTGAGTATGAGAAATATGATGGTGGTGATGTCTTCCTAGGGGATGGTAGGAAGGCTAGAATCATCAGTCGCGGAAAATTCGAGATGAAGTTGCAAGGTGGAAGGATTAAAACACTTTTGGGTGTTCTACATATTCCTACATTGGCCAGATTACTTCTCAAGGAATACATGGATATATTTCCTCGGGAAGAAATATGCAGTATCTAATAGGTTTAAAGAATTTAAGGCTTTGGTGGAAAACCAAATAGAGAAGAAGACAAAGGTGTTGAGGAGAGATAATGGTGGAGAGTGTTATCATTGGGCTAGAAAGAAATAGGTTGTTTCAACCTTTAACCTAGTGTAACTATTTCAGACCACTTGAACTGGAAGTTAGTCCCTCCAATCTGAGAGGGCTCTCTCAAATGTTTATCAAATCTTATTGAAACAATTCAAACAATAGATGACTAACTCTGATCTCTTTTTGTAATTTTGTAGGTAAAGAAAAATGTGATGACTGCCACAATTGGGCATGGAGTCAAACTAAAACAAATTATGGCCAACAACAATGTTTAATGGAAGTTGAGGCATCCATAGCTTTGAAACTAATAAAAATGAACATCCATAGTCATACATAGTAAATGAAGGAAATTGGAGCAGTTTGATAAGATTCAAAGTAATCAAGATACTATGTAAAACTTGAAACACCATGTTAAAAAGCCATAAAATCCATGACATGAATCTCAGGTACAAAAACAGAGTTACTGCAAATTTTCTATCAAAGGATCAAAAGATTACAAAAGGTTAGTTTTTCACATTCTCCATCAACCCCTCTCAAAGTCAAAAACCTACTTATTTATAGAGATAATATCTCTTTACATTATCTTGCCACTTGGGCCAAATTTGATCCACTATTTTAGAGACCTATTCCTACTTTTCTTCTAACTAATAGAGTCCTCATTGGGATTTTCTATTTTACAATAGTTGGAATTCAACTAGGATTCTACTAGCTTTAAATCTATAACCAATTTTTATATATGTAGATAACTGAGCCCAATTGCATGCTAGATTTGTTGGAGTGTCATTAAATCTTCAACCTCTTGATAAACATCAATTAAATTTCCTTTTTTGGTGACTGTCTTAATGAGTTGGTTATTATGTTGACGTGGCTATGTGTTGACTTGGCATGCTGAAATATAGGAGTTCAACATGTTGAAGTGGACACACTTTATCATCTATTATCCATCTAGAGCTTGGATGTCTAATATTCAAAATCTTCAAAAAGGCAAAAAAGAATCGAGTTTATTATGATTTCGTAGCAAAAACAACGTTTTCAACAATTTCATAGCAAACTTTGGTAGCAACTTCAAAAAATACTATAATGCGACCTCGTTTCTCTTCCTATTGATTCTAAGGTCTTCTTTGATGTTTATAAGTTAAACATAGGCTTTTAGAATTATCTTTGCTGAACTTTAGACTAGTGTTAACCTCCATGGAAAGCTACAATAGTTTCGTAGCAAATTCCAACTTCATTATGGGCAATTGCTATGAAAGTTCCAAAATTCCAAGTTTTTCTAGTTTTCATGATTCTTAATGCCTCTTTATGGCTCCTAATATCATGTTGACTATACATATGGACGAGTTGGTTGATTTAGATATAGTGAAGAAAAACTTGAAGACTTTACCATATCATGGATTAACACTTACTTCAACAATAATCTTGAGGTTTCTCTTTTTGATCTTAGCCTGAATCATTTCAATTTGAGTTTCCAGTGTTGTGACTTGTCTTTGTAGGCTTTTCCTATCTTCATGTAACCAGCTATTCCTTTCATACATATGCTCCAACATTTTATGCAAAGGCAGAGTCCTTCTTATCATCTTTTTAGACTTGTCTGCAATTTCATCATAAAAGTCTATTTGTTTTAACATTTCATTTTGATATTCATCAACTCAAGCTTGGCCTTGATCACTTATTATCTAGCCTCCCTTAACTATTCTTGTAGGACCTCTATTTCACTTTTTTCTTGAACAACCTCCTTGCCTTTTTCTTTGATCGTTATGTTTTATCCAATGGTGCTTCCGGTATCTCTTTAACTTGTTGCATTGATCTTGTGACAGGGTTCCTTAGCCTAAAAATGAAACCATGTTCTTCTTGAGTAAAATCTAATTGCTTTGCTCTTTTTATTTTCTTCTTGGTTTCAGTTGGAGTCACTTCTGTAGGCTACTCAACTGGGCTTTCTTCAATGTTTATAGCTTCTAGAATGTCAGTCAATTTTCCCTTCTTTGTACTTTTTTCTCTCTTTTGTCTTCTCGTCTCAGTACTTTTAGAAGATTCAATTATAGTTTGCTCTATCACTGACTATTGCTCTGCTCTAGGTTTTTGCTCTTCTCTAGGTTGCTGTGATTCTTCTCTAGGGGTTGTAGATTTGGATTTTGGAGTTTTTCTAGATGGGGTAGCAACATCTAGTTCATATCCACTTAGGAACAAAAAGGTAAGCCAATCCTTGTTTAATATATCTAACTCTTAAACTACTAATGATAAGACCATGATGAAAAATAGAGGTACTACTTGTATTTGGTTTAACTTGAACCTTGTCAACCATCATTCCTAAACTTCTAAATAGATAGAAAGGGATATGTAAGGGTTGTTTACCTGTGAAGTGGAGAAGCAATGTGAAGTGGTATTGGTAGACCATATGGAACCTTCCTTCACATGTAAAATACTTTTGAATAATCATCATAAACTTGGAATAATGCTCCTTAAGGCAAGTTTTGGGGATGCCCATTATCATATCAATCCCTTGATGTTCTTCCTTCAAGAATTCATCAAAATTCTATAGTTGGAACTTCTGAATTTTAAACCATGTTTCCCTTGACCTTGGGTTTTTAGTAGCATGAGCAATGGTGTCTGGGGAGACATTCAAACTTAAGATGCCAACCTTCATGCCAATCCTTGTGAAATTGAGGGTGAAATCCTTAGTGATTTGTGCATGAAAACCTTGCAATTTTTTACAAAATCGAAGACATCCCATGCTAGAAAATGATTGTGAAAAAGTTGGGTTTTCTTCAAGCAGATTCATGTATGTGGGCTCATAACGTACTACAACCCCTCCTTTTTATTGTTTTATGGTGCCCATGCTTATCAACACTTTGAGATCTGCTTATGAGTTGCTTCCTCTTCAACTGCAAACCAAATTTAGAACACCTAGAGCTCACTCAAACCATGGCTAAGCTTGTTTTTTCAGTGCAAACCCTCTTCCAGGAAAACACATGTGAACTTTTTGATAGGATAAGATGGTATAAAGGGGAAAGGGAGAGGTAGGGGTGAATGAAAAGGAGTGGAGGACATGCGAATTAAGGTGTATAATCACTAAGTACATTCGGCATCACTAACAATCATTTAAAATAAAATCATTATCCAACAACAAACTTTCATAGTGAGACAAGTGTTGGAATGGACTGTTTTTCTATAGAACTGTTAGGGACTTTCATAGAAAATTCTAGGTTTGCTTAACTACATTTGTTGTGAAAGTTTGTAAAACTGTTAGACAAGTCTATTACGAAATGATAACCTCAAAATAGATGGATTTATGACCTTTTATTTTTATATTACCCTATCAAACGTCAAATGGACTCTATGACAGGTTTCACATGAACCTAAACATAAAAACCCTATCTATAATGACCAATAGAAATATTTTTTTTTTTTTGGTTATCATAGATAACAGAGAGTTCTACAAGAATGAATTTGAAGAGTTTTGTAAGAAGTATGGTATAGCACACAGAAGACTACTACATACACACCTTAGTGTTATAGACATTTTTTAGCACTTTAACCCCAATCATAAATTTCCATAAATTGAGGGCTCCTAAGTCCCTAAAAGTGTTGCTTCACTACCTAAAGGAACAAGGTCAGCTGATTACATCATCTCCCAGAAGTTCTCCACTAAAACCTGCTCAGAAATGGTCAAAACTGGACCATACTGAATACCCAATGCAGAGGGTGCAATGAATATCACCTTCCCAATGTAAAGGGTGTGATGCATACTGAATGGCCCCTTTGTAGGGTGCGATGGTCGGGAATGGAAAAATGGGAGGGACAAATTGCGAGGTGGAAGATCATGGAATCTTCCAGAATCTTCCCCTCTAGCACTTGCCTCTCTGTTTTCAACCAGGGATGAGTAAGAGATCATCATTCTCTAAGTGGAATCAAGAACTATCAGAGAGAGGAAACTAATCAAGACCCTAGAAGATGACTCACCCCCCTACAATCATCTATATATGGATCCCTCATCGCAGAGATCCAGAGGCTGGAATCTTGTATCTTGTAGAGAAGTGTTGTTGGTTTTCTGGTGTAAACTTCATAGTGTTGGGTGATCTAAGCTTTACTTGAGGTGAAGAAGGGCTTTCTTGCTGGAGGATGACGCTAGGTCAGAACATATGGTTGTAATCCTCTTGCTACTTTCGATCTTAATAAAGCTATTCAAGTTTTCCTCCATATTCTTGTATGTTTTCTTATATATGCATTTGTATGGTTAACAAATATCTGGTCCTATGTTATTTATGAATATAGATCTTTGTTCTTCGATAGTAGTATGTTGTTTTGATTCCACAGGTGCTCTTTGAAGCTGGGCAGACAAAGAAGAAGCGGCAAAGCTCTATCAGGAAGGAGAGGAAATCAAGCACAAGACTAAGGTTGGTCTCTTTGGTCTCCCTCTTGTCTATTTTCATAAAGGAAAATGAAAGTAGACTTTACTTGTTTGTTTCTAATATAGCCACCCATCTTAGTGGGAATAGCAGCATCCGAGTGGACACTATTCCCGGTAACAATCTGGTAGTCAATACTTCCTACAAATAAATCTGTCTATTGTTGAAATGACCAGTTCCAACATAGAATAAGACTCATGACAATATCTGGTCAGACTAATATCACTTAATGACAAGCATACATGACATATACACACAACAATGAACTGAAAATATTTAGCTACAACATCTAGCAAAATGAATGGCTACAATTGTTCACTAAGGAAATTGAGATGCATCGTGGATATGTGAACGGACAATTGCGACTCTATAAAACCCTTTCTATGTCCCAAGGTACAAAATAATATACTGTAGTTGCAAGGAGCCATGATATAGTACTAGAAGCTTCACTTGCGGATCTAAGGCCACAGTCACAGAGGCTTGCAACACCTGTCGACAGCATGTAGAAAGTGGAAGTATTTCTCTGTAAGGCAAACAAACAATACAAATCATTATGGACGAATGAAGCAATGGTCTCCATGAGGATTCCTTGAACATTCACTTGCCCAACTTCTAAAATTTTCCCTCGTATGCCATAAATTGTCAGCAAAATGATTTTCTTAATGTCAGATGTAGCTCTTTCAACATCCACACCGAGTGATAGCTTGGACTCGACAGATTCCATAGGTTGAACCTCTAAAACTCAATGTTATCTACATATTGGGTAGACCCATTGCCAAGAAGGGAATTATGAGCCATGCAAAACAATTGTTGATCTTGAAATATTTTACTGAGTAGTTTTTGAGTAGTCATTGGTGCAACACATAGATACATTGATAAAACCTACCAAAAAATACGAAGAACACCAAAAGCATTGTTAATCTTATATGGGCCAATCCCTCACGTTACGTCTCATCCAAAGGCATGATGGTAAATTTCTCCTGGAGAAGTAAGGGTTTTACAATAAAATTTTCCCACGTTCAAAGCCACTAAAATTCTTATCTCCACAATAGGCACAATATACAAAACAATATGCTCGACTCCATAACAACCCCAAATTAAATTCAGAGAACTCTTAATACAAAGAGACTGGAAATACAACAACAACCAGGCCTCCTTCATAATCCCTAACAGGTGGATGTAATTGCATCTAGTGCAGGCTTATGCATAGCTCGCAAACACAATAGTTTACATCAGTCAATTTACGCTCCTCATCTCCTCCTTACGATAGTGATTCACACAGACACTACAACCAACTGCTCCATACGTGTTTTTAGGAAATGTAACTAGGTTCGGTCTTCATAAATGTACTTTTTATATTTGTATTTATTCAAGGACAAAAATATTATTTTTAAAATATATGTCAATGAGTTTCTTGCTCATTGAAATAGGTCTAGCACATATTAGAGTTCTAGAGTCAAAGAGTCAAAAGAAAATGTTGAAGACCTTAAGGGAATGTTACACCATGTATATTTATGTATTAGAGTCAAGAGAATACCTCCAACCAAAGTCTAAGTCCTCTCCATGCAGAAATGTCCTCCAAATGAAGCAAAATGATGGAATAAATATATGTCGGCCTAAAGATAACATGTCGGCCTTCTAGTCAGATTAAAAGGAGGGACAATCCTCTATATATAGAGGCTATCCACTCCACTATAACGTCAAGACATAACCTCTGAAACCAGCGAAGGTGGAAGGAAAATAAAAGGGTAATAAGAGAACAAGTAAAGGGTCTCCAAGGCAGCGAAGAAAGGAGGAATAAAAACCGAAGTATTAAAGGGTTTTTATAGTCACAAGTGCAAAGAAAGGAAGCCCAACCTGTGGTCAGAACAACACCACTATAATAGTCATATAATCTCGTTGGTTGGGCTAGATCATTAGGCCTATAGGGCCTCCCTCTCAAGCATGTGAGAAGGATATACAAGTGAAGGGAGAAGGAGAAATCCAATATAATTCTTGTGAGGGTATCCTATCATAGGTGTGAAGAACTAGGGTTGCAGTACTACTACTCTAAGTCTGCAATATTTGTGAAAGAGAAGAAGGCTCCGTTGGGAGGAAACAAGATCACCTCCTTAAGTTTGAAAGGCTCCATCACAAGCAAAGGAGGAAAATATTAAGGGTCAGTCTAAAGTATACAATTGAAGGTCTTTATAGTTGCTAGAAGAAGTGCCGAAGGAAGAAAGACAAAGTGTTGGAAGGAGGAGGACAAAGTGCTACAAGAAGAAGTAATCTTGAAAGGGCTTGAATTGTGCTTGGAGGATATTCTTGTCAAGGGTCTAGGGTTTGGCATTGGTCAATAAGAATCTTCAATAAGATAAACTTACTAAAGGTTTTTCCTCTCAGGGGAAGAGAGGTTTTGGCCTTGACAAAGAGCCAACATCTTGTGTTCTTGTTCTTATGTTTTTGATAACAATTTGATGAAACACACACACATGCATTAATAAGAATAAGAAGAATATTAAGCTAACAAGAAAATGCAAAAAGACTCCACAAATTGTTATCAAGTCAAGAATAATCACACTACAACTAATTTCCCTTGATTCTTCAACATGGTTTTAGAGCTAAGGTGACACATCAAGGAAAGGGCATCTCAATAACACTCGTCAAGAAAGAACATCTACAAAAGTTGAAGCATCTAGCCAATAAGTCTCAATCACTTCAAGGACAAGAAGGTCTACCATCTATCGTTCATCAAGGAAGACTACAAATCAAGAAGAAGAGCCTTACCTTAAGGCACCCACAAAGAAGAGTAGATCAAAGAGGGACCTACATCATCTACAAGTCATCAAGCAAATCTCATCGTCAAGAAATTCCATTTGGAGAAGGTAACTTGAATAACATCAAGATCCTAGGAAGGCAAGCCATTAAGGCTTCAAGGAGAAATAAAATCCACTACATCTAAAAATAGATCAAGTATATGTCCCCTTCTGTATATACATAAATGTCTTTTTGCAAGGAAAGCAACAAATTTGTAGGTACCAACAAATTTCTTGCATGGAAGAAGAGAATTGATTTACTTCTCAAGGAGAATGAATTCCTAGAACACATCAAAGGGAATGTTACTATTCCTAAGGAACAAACTCAAGCCTTAGCCAAGTATAACAAGGATGAGACAAGAGCTCAAAGGATTCGAATAGAATCTATCAAGGACTCTCTCATTCCCTGTCTCCAAATATGAAACATCAAAAGAAATATATGATAAACTAGTAGAGCTATTCTCGGTAACCACATCTCAAGAAGTGATATCTCTATGAAATGAATTGTACAATTTGAAGATATCAAAGGAAGGAATAGCTCCCTACTTCATGAAGATCTCTGAGATGAGAGATCAACTTCAAGATTTAGGGGAAGTCATGTACGACAAAGAAATGACAATTGTAGTACTCAATGCTCTACCAGAGCATTGGGGGACCTTCACATCAAGCCTATATGCCAAGAAGGAAGCTACCACACTAAGTGACATGTGGTCTCTATGCAAGACAGAGGAAACCAGACTCAAAGCCAAGGAAGATGTGGGATCAAAGGAGTAAGCGTTTGCTACCATGGTTAAGAAAAAGGGAAAATTTGGTAAATTTGGTCCACGAAGAACAAACAACAAAGATATGTCCAAAGTCCAATGGTTTGGATGCCAAGAATATGGACACTACAAAAGGAATTGTCCTAAATTAAAGAAGGAAAACAACAAAAAAAGAAAAAGGGAAGAAGCTCATGTGACACAAGAAATGAAAGAAGAATACAAGAAGCAAAAGAAGGAAAATCCTCTGGATCCCTACTATGACTGAGACTACTTCTTTACTTAAAATATTCTTTCAAAGATTTGTGTAGGATAGGAGCATGTAGGAATAGAATAAAAGTGCATGGCTAGAAACATCTTCTATAATCTACAAGCATGATGTACATAGAGTTCAAAATATTCATGTAGAAGGAGAGGTATAAATAGAACAAAATGAATGGTTAGAAATATGTTCTAGAATATAGGAGCATGGTAGATATAGCTCAAGATATTCATGTAGAAGGAGCATACCTAGAATAGGGCCTCATTCACAATGAAAGAAAATTGATCATGGTTAAGAATCTTAGAAGACCTACATCATCAAAAGGAAAGAAACATTTGCAGGGTAAGGGTCTTTAAGATCTTGTGATGGAATATTCAAAAGAAGATTCATAAACAAAGCAGATGTCTCATTGGGAATCCCATTCATGGGATTCAAGAAAAAGGATGATATGCAGGAAAGCTAAGATGAAGTGAGAAGGGCCACACCATGGACAATCAATTGAAGATAAGATGATCAAAGGAGAATCAATATGGGGTATGTATGCATCAAAGTTTAGTCATATGTATAGTACTGAGTCATAGTAATAGTTATATGACATGATCAAGTATGAAAGAATCTCTTTCACCAATGACATGCTCGAAGGCATGTAATACAATGCAATGAAGTTCAACAAAAGGAAATACTCACATAAGGAGTATAATATTGTTGACTAAGCAGCAAGTGAAGAAGGAATTCTGACTAGTCCTAGAAGCAAGCAATGAATAAGTGCTCCCACAAGGAGCATAAGGTGGTTGACTAATCTATCCAAGAAGAAGAAAATGAAGAAAGAGATCAAGCATGTGAAGAACAACATGATCCACAAAGAATCACTATCTGACAAGATTCATTGAAGACATCTCCTGAAAGAAGGCATGACAACTTTGACAAAGGAAGGAAAAAGAACAAAGGACCTTGACACCTATGAAAGCCTTGGAGATATGAAAGGTGTAGATAACTAATTCCACTCTACGAAGATGTCATGATGAAGAATCCATCTAGCAAAAGAACCATTTAATGTTGAATCAATATCAGGATGAAGTCATGAAGGTAAACTAGATCAAAGCATGTAAACAAGCAAGTACAACGAAGCATCCATGAGAAGAGTATTCTGAAGCATGGACAGATGAAAAAGGAGTAGCCAGATGATAAGAGAACCTGATATATGACAATAAGGCCACTTTTCCCAAAGGAAGCAATGACATGACAAACCAGGAAGGAAAGTGATCGATGGATGGTGCCCTACCAGGAAGAATTTAGAACAAAGACTTCACGACATTAAAAGAAAGAAGGAGATCAAGCAGCTGAAGGACCCACTGGTCCAAATCGAATCCACAAAAGACTGTCAAGAACTTTGACTGTATCTAGTTGAACAAATCTCTAATGAAATCCAAAACAACATCAAAAACCCCCTGAACCAGTGGCCATGGTAGCCGGCGCAAAACGACGAGGACCTCGGTCAAAGTGCGCTGACCGAGGCCCATGGAGATTGCGCAAGAGGTCAAAACAACCCCTGGGAGCCCCAGATCGAGAAAAGGAGGTGATTTTTATGCACATCGCTAGGCGAACAGGGCCCAAATGGGGGAGCCTTAAGCACTTGGTCATGTTGGGAGCCAGAGGACTGCGGGTGGAAAAAGGTAAAAAGCGCCAATGTACGATGGTGGGACCCACGGCCTGGAAACCGACAGTTTGATCGGGGCGCCCTTGAACGGTAAGAGGTTTTGGAGAAAGTGGAGCGATCACAATTAGCGATCGACGCGTGGTAGTGGAGGTGAGAGAAAAACCGATGTGATCGCGCATTAACGGTCGAGCAAGTCAACCGCGCTCGATGTGCGTATGACGCTGGATCTAGAGGAGCCCATATCGGACGGCTGAGATTGAGCCCGATAGAAAGAAGCGGAACCGACAGGGAAATAAGTTGCGATTTAAAAAGGATTTGGAATCCGTTGACCGTAACGATGGAGGAAGAGCGTGTTCACGACATAACCGGAGGAACGAACCGACGAAGCATGCTGGCACCAGTTAGATGGAGACATGAGGCACTCCCTGAGTGTTCATGGTGACGCCGAACAGGGAACTCCAAGCACAGCCGCATGAGGAGAATCGGTGCAGGCGGGAGAGGAATCAAATAGGCATAGGATCGACTGGTTAAAGCCATGAATAGAGACAGTCGAAAGAGGAGGAGGATTTGGAGAAGAATCCAAGCGACCGAGAGAGACAGTGAACAGTGAACCCCGAGAGGAGTACTGAACACAGAGAACAGTCAAGCCAAGCAGAGGAGACAGAGGGCTGAGCTGACCAAAGGCAGCATCAAGCACTAGAGAGCTTGAAGATTCAAGCCTTCCCAGAGAGGAATCTGTCCAGACTGAGCATCACAGTTGGCTCTTTCCACTGTAGACCAAGGGTCACAGAGCTTGTAGGAAGAAAATAAGTTTTTGAACTCTAAGTGGCTTGGGGAATCCAAGAACCACCTTTCCAAGCAAATTTTACTTCAGGGGAACTCATATTAAGTCCCTGTGTTGTAATTTCTCTGCTATAAGACGCAATAAAACAAGGCCACCACTGAAGCTGGACCGGAGACGTAGCCCTGGAGAATAGGGTGAACTCCTTATTGAAAATTGTTTGTGTATTTGTGTTGCTTATTGTATTTATCTGTTGTCTTTCCATTTAAAATGTCTATGTATTGGCAATCTAATCGATCCATTGTTTCAATAACACAGAACACACACACCAGCACATGAGTCTGTAATACCTTTTGTTTAATAAATCTTCAACTAAGGTCACTCATAGGGTTGATTATCAGATCAGTGGTATCAAAGCTCTAGGTTGTAAGTTAGAAAGCTTGTGTTGTTTAGCTGTGAATGATCACTAGATCAAAGCTCAAATTAGGAGAAGGAGAGTTGGTGGAAACTAATCCTAAAATTGGGAGAGTCTATTCTCGAAAGATAATGTCAAAAGAAGGTTCTATAGGGCCAGACCCTCAATTCATAGAATGTTTCCTAGCTATAAAGTCTATGGTATAAGAAATGTATAGGGACTTTAGAAAGCATAAGGATGAAGATTCATTAGGATCTAAACAAGATAAAGAAGAAGATGAGTCTCATTCCCATGACCACTCAAAAGGAAAGGGAAAAGAAGAAAGCTTCCTACACCTCCTAGTAGCCCTATGCATAATAAGAAAGCATCCTTGATTAAACTGGATGTCAAATTTGATTTGCCTATATATGATGGAGAGCTAAATGCTAAAAAGTTGGAAAATTGGATTAGACAAATTGATGTGTATTGCAGAGTACATAACATAGACTCAGACAAGAGTAAGATTCAGCTGGCAAGCCTACGCCCAGGAGGCACTGCCTTGGTTTGGTGGGAAGGCAGAACCCAAGCTGATATGAGGAAGCATGGTAAGACCATCTCTGTGTGGAGTGAATTTGTTGCTGCCATCAAAAAGCAGTTCTATCCATTGGCCTGCATGCAACAAGCCATGATGAGTTGGCAAACTCTTCGGCAATTGAAAGGGAAAAGTGTGCAAGGGTATATTCAAGAATTCAGAAAAAGAGCATTGATGTTGGGTATCTCATTAGACTCACCATAAACTCTTTTGAACTATATTGGTGGTCTACACAACTACATGAGGCATACCATCCTCATATTTAATCCCACTATTATAGATGAGGTATCTGTACAAGCTACTCATCTAGAAGCTATAGGAAAGAATGGGAATATAGAAGTTGGGGGACCATCCCAACCCACTGTAAGCAAGAGAAAGGAGAAAAGAAAGCAGAAGTGGAAAGCAAGGAAGGCTAACACTTCACAAAAAGGCAAAGCTTCATGCACTCACTCTAAAAAGGAGGGGCATGATGATGAGCATTGTTGGATTCTGCATCCATAACTGAGACCTAAGAAGTCCGAGGGCAAGAAGAAGAAGACTGCTGCAACTATTCAGAGAGATTTGGGGTCAGACTCGGGAGATGAAACAATCATTGTAGCCATAGGTATAAAAGGTAAGAATTCTGAAGCATCTACTAGTAATTCTACTCAATCTGTTATTGATGAAGAACATGAGAGAAAAAGACATGAGCTTTTCCATATTCGAGTTATTTCCAAAAATCAAAAGATTGATACTTTGTTTGATAGTGGCTCACAATTAAATCTAATTTCTGAAGAAATTGTAAAGAAATTGGGATTAACAACTACACCTCATAAGAAACCATACCCATTAGGATGGTTGAATGCTAAAGCACAACTACAAGTGACTAGACAGTGCAAACTCAAGTTTTCTTTTGGGTCAGCATTTGTCGATGAGGTTGAGTTAGATGTAATTCCTTTTGATATATGTGGAATTATTTTAGGAAGTCCTTAATTGTATGATAGAAAGTCTATTTTCTATAGAGCTGAGAACAAGTATCTACTTGTCAAAGATGGAATCAAATACGTTGTAAGAGCTCACAAGCTCAAGAATAGTTATACTCTCATAAACTCAGGACAGATGAAAAGAATGATAAATTCATGCAAGGAGTTCTTACTGATGGTTGTAAAGGAAAAGACACCTGATAAGACCAACATATTTGAGGGTTGTAATGCTGATCAGCAAGCTGATATAGAAACGATTGTTTCAGAGTATGATGTCTTATTTCAAGAACCTAAAGGTCTGCCATCGAAAAAGGGAATAGTACATGATATTATTTTGCGGCAAGATGTTCCTTTTCCTAACATTGGGATGTATAGGTTGTCCGCTTTAGAGAATGCTGAAATCAAGAAGCAGGTGCAGGAGTTGCTCAAGAAAGGGTTCGTCAAGCCTAGCACATCACCATGTGGGTCACCAATCATCTTGGTGAGAAAGAAAGATGGCTCGTGGAGAATGTGCATTGATTACCGAGCACTGAATAAAATAACAATCAAAAATCGTTATCCCCTTCCTCGCATAGATGATCTTTTAGATCAATTGAAGGAAGCTGTTTATTTCACCAAGCTGGATTTGCACAATGGATACCATCAGGTCGGAGTTGCAGAGCAAGATGCATGGAAGAGATGCATGGAAGACTGCTTTCAAAACAAAGCAAGGATTGTATGACTGGCTGGTTATGCCTTTTGGCTTGACCAATGCCCCTGTTACTTTCATGAGATTAATGAATGATGTACTCAGACCTTTTCTTGATGATTTTTTTATTGTGTATCTAGATGACATTCTGATTTTTAGTAAAACGTGGGAAGAACATTTAAAGCATGTTAAGAAAACATTAGATGTTTTGAAAAGAGAAAAACTTTATGTTAAACTCTCCAAATGTGAATTTGGAAAAACCTCTCTAAATTATTTGGGTCATATAGTAGGGGGAGGTGAATTGAAAATAGATCCCTCTAAAGTGGCAGTCATCATAAACTGGCCTAAACCCAAGTCTGCTACCGAAGTGAGAAGCTTCTTAGGAGCAGCACAGTATTGGAGGAAGCTTATTTCAAACTTTTCCTCAATTGCGGCTCCCTTACATGCTTTGACAAGATTGAACAAGGTGTTTCAGTGGGGAGGCAAATAGAAGAAAGCCTTCGACACCTTAAAAGAAAAGATTAGTACAACACCTGTACTAGCACTATCAGATCTACAAAGACCATTTGAGATCCAAACTGATGCCAGTGAATATGCCATGGGAGCAGTGTTGACACAACACGGTAAACCCATATGTTATCATTCTGAGACTTTTAATCCTACAGTAGTTAACTATCCTACATATGATAAAGAATTGTATGCATTAGTTCAGAGTGTGAAAAAGTGGAAACATTACTTAATGGGCAAGGAAACAGTAATACATACTGATCATCAGCCAATTCAATACCTACACTCCCAAACTAAATTGAAGCAATCAAGACATTACAGATGGATGGGGTTTCTACAACAGTTTCATTTAGTCATCAAATATAAAAAGGGCATACATAACAAGCTTGCAGATATGTTATCTAGACCCATTATAAATGCATCTACCCTACTTAAGCATAATTTTGTGCTGCATGAAAGCTACATAGAACAATATGCTTAAGATATGGACTTTAAAGATGTATATGCAACTTTGAGTCAAGGCAAAAGAGTAGAAGAATTGGACTATCATATGAAGGACCGACTCTTATACCATTGTGGGAAAATCTGCATTCCACAAACTGAAAGAGCAAAGATAATTAGGGAAGCACACACTTCTCTAATATCAGGTCACTTTAGGGTAAGTAAAATAGTTGCACAGCTGCAAAGGTTCTGCTATTGGCCAAAAATGAGTGAGACAGTTTCTAGATATGTAAAGGGTGTGCCATGTGTGCTAAAAGCAAGCCCAGCTATAGAAAACTAGCCTTGTACACTTCCTTGCGAGTTCCTTCTCACCCTTGGGAAAGAATTTCCATGGATTTCTTTGGAGGACTGCCTAAATCTAGGAAAGGTCATGATTATCAATATGTTGTTGTGGATAGGTCCAGCAAAATGTGTATTTTAATACCATGTAGTAAACAGATTACTGTTGAACAAACTGCAAAATTATTCTTTGAACATGTATGGGTTCATTTTGGATTACCCACTTCTATTATATCTAATCGAGACACCCGATTTGTGGGAAAGTTTTGGTCCAGTCTGTGGGAACTAATGGACACCAAGTTGAAGAAAAAAACAACTTTTCATGCACAAACAGATGGCCAGACAGAAGTAGTTAACAGGACAGTGATCCAGTCACTGGGAGGATATTGTATAAAACACCCTAAGCTTTGGGATGAACACTTGTGTTGTGTGCAGCATGCTTACAATAGAGCCAAACATTCTTCTACATAAAGATCTCCTTTTGAGACCTGTTTTGGTTTCATACCAAGGGGATTTTGTCTTTGGTAAAGATACCATGGTTGATGGACACAATGATGTGGACAAGGCAATTAGGTTCATTGAACAGATCCAGGAGATCTACCAGGCAATACAGGAACAACTGGAAAAGAGCCAGGCCAAGAACAAGGCTAGGCATGATAAGCATCGGATGGAGCATAGTTTTCAAGTTGGAGACCAAGTCTGGCTGTATATCAACAAAGGCATGATAAGCATCGGATGGAGCATAGTTTTCAAGTTGGAGACCATGTCTGGTTGTATATCAACAAGGACAGAATGCAAGGTGAAGGTAAAAAGCTAAAACCTATCAGGTATGGACCCTTCAGGATACTTGAGAAAATTGGTGAAAATGCCTTCCGCCTTGATCTGCCAGCTTACATGCACATCTACTCAGTCGTGAACGTAGACTGCTTGAGGTTGTTTGAGCCTTCAATGATTGAGGACCCTGAAGAGCAGAGTCAATTACCTTCTATTGATGACCTGCTACCTGAATATCTTAATGAGTTGTAGGAAGACACAGTGCTGGACAGGAAGGTGAGGACGACACGCAGTGGACAGGTGGAGTACCTCAGGATTAGGCTTAAAGGTTCAAAGCCGAGCAATGCGAAGTGGATTGAAATTGGACAAGTGAGACAGCAGTTTCCTCACTTAGTTGATGCTTGAAGAAAACCAACTTTTGGTGGTCCAAAAGCTTTTTCAGTAGGGAGGCCGTGATCCAAATTGGATCCATAAATGATTGACAAAGCACCTTGACTGTATCGGGATGAAACAAATCCTTAATGAATTCCAAAACAACATCAAAAACCCCCTGAACCAGTGGCCATGGCAGCCGGCGCGAAACGATGAGGACCTCAGTCAAAGCGCGCTGACCGAAGCCCATGGAGACTGCGCAGGAGGCCAAAATAGCCCATGGGAGCCCCGGATCGGGAAAAGGAGGCGATTTTGATGCGCTTAAGTGCCAATCATGCATTGTTAGGCGAATAGGGCCGAAATGGGGAGCCTTAAGCACTCGGTCACGTTGGGAGCCAGAGGACCACGGGCGGAAAAATGTAAAAAGCGCCAATGTACGACGGTGGGACCCACGGCCTAGAAACCAGCGGTTTGATCGGGACGCCCTTGAACGGTAAGCGGTTTTGGAGAAAGCGGAGCGATCACAATCAGCGATCGACGTGTGGTAGCGGAGGTGAGAGAAAAACCGCCATGATTGCGCGTTAACGGTCGAGCAAGTTGACCGCGCTCGATGTGCGTACGACGTTGGATCTGGAGGAGCCCAGATCGGACGGCTGAGATTGCACTCGATGGAAAGAAGCGGAATCGACAGGAAAATAAGCTGTGATTTAAAAGGGATTTGGAATCCGTTGACTGCCACGATGGAGGAAGAGCGTATTCGCGACGTAACTGGAGGAATGAGCCGACGAGGCATGTTGACACCAGTTAGATGGAGACACGTGGCACTCCCTGAGCGTTCATGCTGACGCTGAATAGGGAACTCCAAGCACAACTACAGGAGGAGAATCAGCATAGGCGAGAGAGGAACCGAATAGGCATAGGATCGACTGGTTAAAGCCATGAACAGAGAGACAGTCGAAAAGAGAGGGAGAATTAGGAGAAGAATTCAAGCGACCCGAGAGATAGTAAACGACGAACCCTGAGAGGAGGACTGAACACAGAGAGCAGTAAAGCCAAGCAGAGGAGACAGAGGGCTGAGCTGACCACAAGCAGCATCGAGCACCAGAGAGCTTGAAGATTCGAGCCTTCCCATAGAAGGATCTATCTGGATTGAGTACCATAGTTGGCTCTTTCCACTGTAAACCAAAGGTCATAGAGCTGGTAGGTAGAAAAGAGTCTGTGAACTCTGAGTCGCTTGGGGAATCCAAGAAACACCCTACTAAGCAAAATCTGATGTCAGGAGAACTCATATTGAGTCCCTGCATTGTAAATTCTTTGTTGTAAGACACAATAAAACCAGGCCACCACTGAAACTGGACTGGAAACGTAGCCCTAGAGAATAGGGTGAACTCCTTATTAAAAATCGTTTGTGTCTAGTACTGCTTACTGTATTTCTCTGTTGTCTTTCCATTTAAAATGTTTGTGTATTGGCAATCTGATCGATCTGTTGTTTCAATAACACAAAGCACACACCAGCACATGAGTCTGTAATACCTTTTGTTTAACAAATTTTCAACTGAGGTCACTCATAGGGTGATTATCAGATCACATTCCAAGCATTCATCTACACAAGTATCTCCATTTGAAGCTTGTTTGGGTTATTTGCCAAAGTTTCCTTTGGATTTTATCTTTGGTAAAGATATTGCAGTAGATGGACATAATGATGTGGACAAAGGCAAGCATTTCATTGAACAAATTCAACTATTGCATCAAAGGGTACAAGAACTAGAGAAAAGCCAAACCAAGTACAAAGAAAGAGATGATAAGCATCGGGTTGATCATGATTTCCAAGTGGGAGATCAAGTTTGGTTGTACATCAGTAAGGAAAGACTACAAGGTGGAGGTAAAAAGCTCAAGCCAATAAAATATGGTCCTTCCAAAATCTTCGAGAAGATTGGTAACAACGCTTTCCGATTAGATTTTCCACCATACATGAAAATTTATTCTGTTGTGAATGTGGAAGACTTGAGATTGTATGAGCCTCCTATGATTGATGATCAAGAAGAGAATGTTCAAATTCCATCTATAGAAGGTTTTGCTCCTGAATATTTAAATGAGTTGCAGGAAGACTGAATTCTTGACAGGAGGATAAGAACTTCACGCAGAGACAATGTGGAGTATCTTTGTGTGGGGCTCAAAGGTACCAATCCAAGCAGATCAAGGTGGGTAAAGATTGGAAAATTGAGGGAGTTGGACCCTCACTTGCTGAGTAAAAATAAACATTTGGTGGTCCAAAACCTTCTAGTGAGGAGGAGTGATCTAAGGGATAAAAAATATGTTCAAAATTTCAAGTGCTCAAAATTTCCCAAAATTAGTGCCAAACCTTAGATTTCGTTGTTCTGATTCCAACAATGCTTGAATTGCCTCAATCCGACACCGTATGAGGAAGTTATCGCATTATGAAGTTTTTGGCAAAAAACTAAAAAGTCAACTTATAAGGCTGATTATGCAGACCTTACAATGACTTGATGTTGATGTTAGCAGATTGATTGGGCTACATGATTTACAAACGAGTCAATCTCGTGAGGACACATGGCACACTGATATTGGTTAGAGGGTTTGTGTTTTAGGCGTATCTCGGGCCACCACGTCGGTCAATCAGAGGGTGCCACGTGGCCCTGGGATTGGCGCCAGAAAATGTTTGGGAAACCGACCAACTTCATGGGGTTCGACCCCATGACCTCTCGTCTACGCATCAAATGTCAGACCAACCAGGCTATAGGTGGTTCTTAACATATATAGTCGAAATTTTTTATTTAAATTGAAGTGGCAAATAGTTTGGCAGGATGGGCGGGCCGACGAGCGACCCACAGTTTTCGGGAAGCCATACGACCACCGACATAAATGAAGGGGGTAGGGCACGTGACACCTTGCTCATACCCTAGGCCCAGGGTTTATGTGTTCCATGAGACCGAGAGTAGGGTTAGGGAGGGCGCGTGGCCTATGGCCCGTGTCCCTCAGTCACATGTGGCCCCAAATGACGATACACGCAACATAATGAGGGGGATTCGGCCTAATATTGTTTAAAAAATTACTTTTTTTACAACAAAACAATGTAACGTCTGCCCCAAATCGAGGATCGAAATCGGAACCTCCGAGTTTCTAACTGAGTGCCAAACCAATAGACCATAAGACCATTTTGTTGCCAAGTTTGGCAGAGCAGGACAATTTGTAGAGCTATTTGCAGGAAGTTTGAAGAATGAGGCCTACCTTGGCCATTTTTCAACCTTTTTTAGCCCAAGAAGAGACTAGACAAATGTTTTTTGACATTCTAAACGCAATGGCAGTGTTATTTTTTGCAAATTGTGACTCGTATGTTGATGTATTTGAGCATTTGAGCATATAATAAAAAATGCCACCATTGGAAGCTGGACCCAAAGACGTAGCCAGGAGGGGTGAACTTCGTCATCAATTTGTTCTGTTTTGATGTTGCATGTTCTCCATTTTAACAGTTATAATTTTGCAAAATTTACTTTAGTTTGTGTACTTTTGCAATCACGATCCATTGCCTAAAAGACATAAATTAGCTTGCAAATCATTTCATGAAACCTTCACTTTTTAATTTTGGATCCTCTCTAGTTAACTTATCTTTAGATATTGGATTTGGCGAAATTCCCCTTGGACTGACCAAGCCAATTTCTCAATTTGCATGTACATAATTAATCAGAAAGTAATACAATTTTTAATTCACACACACACACACACACACATAGACATGAAATATTTCAATCAACTTGGCCATTGAAATATTTTATTTATGATGCCACAATATTCATATTAAAATGTGTTTTTGTTATTAATATATTTTTAAATATGCATTCCTCTCATATTGGAGAGTAAAATGCATATATCCATGGGATAT
Organism: Pinus taeda; assembly: GCA_000404065.3. NCBI lineage: Eukaryota > Viridiplantae > Streptophyta > Pinopsida > Pinales > Pinaceae > Pinus > Pinus taeda. Next base: position 119,923 of record APFE030283200.1, on the reverse strand, counting down.
AATCTTTGTCTTTATATAGGCATTGAATTATTTTTGTTATTAATTTTTTTTTTTTTAAATGTTATATGGCAAATCCATATTAAACATTGAAGGAATTACAATTCTCCATATATAAACTTATAAATGTACCTCATGCCTTTTGAATTATTTTTGTTATTAATTTTTTTTTTTTTAAATGTTATATGGCAAATCCATATTAAACATTGAAGGAATTACAATTCTCCATATATAAACTTATAAATGTACCTCATGCCTTGAATTAGAAATATATCTATACAATATATATTATAATTCCAAACTCATATGCAATATTTCATTTAGAACTTATTGAAAATTTTTATTAGTTTATTTGTTAGATGTCCACATATAAATCATACCATCTTCTACAAAAATGAAAATGTTCAAGATTTTTTTATTTCATTTTAATTATATTTTTCTCTATTACCTCTCACATTGAATATTTTATTATAACTTAATAAGAAAGATATTTTGTTAATTAAGATGCATATTTCAAAATACTAATATATCAATTAAAACATAAAATAAATTCACATATCTCTTATAATGAAATCACTTTTTTTTTAGAGAACAATGTGTTATAATTTTATATTGATAGTAATAATTACACATCTCTTTAACGTAAAGTTCATAAAGCACCATATAAATAAACATTAGGATATCGCTGTTCATTTAGTTTATCCAACTTAAGTGAGGAAGTAAGTACTTTATTTAATATGAAGGAAATATTATTTATTATTTTAAAACATTATGTTATGAGAAAACACCTCCTTATATCAAACTATAGGAATAATTTAACTAATAGAAGAAATGATTTTTTGATAAGATTTTAATTTTTTAATATTTAAAGTATACCTTAATTATATAAATACATTCAACGCCCTAAAAAAGCCACTTTATTTTTACAACTTAAACTTGTAATTCTTAAAAATTTCTAAACAAAATTGACCAAGAAAAATGTTTAGAAAGTAATCATTTCATTTATTAATTACACGAACTACATATTAACCTATAAATATTTATAACTAATAATTAAAAAAAACTTTTTTTTCAACTACAAAAGACTATGTTAAACAAAACTTCAAACATAAAATTAAAAAAAAAACCTAATATTTTTTAATGTACATTATAATTTTATTAAAAAATACCAGTAATAAAACTCCGCGAGAAAGTCTGGCGAGAAAGTCTGGTAGGTTAATTAGAGTTAAAAAAAAACCACAAACTCATGAGTTTGAGTAATGATTGGAGACTTTCAAGATACACTCAATTTGAATAAAGTAAACTTGTTACCATAAAATTATTGTTTAATGTTCCATAATCTGTAGAAAAAGGAAGTTGACATTTTATACAGAATTTTTTCTCGTTCGCTCCACCTGGATTCATATTATACTAGGGCACAATTTAGAACATGCATAGAATAATAGACTACTTTGGACGCTTGTACTTTTGAAGAAACCTCTACGTGAGTCCCCTTGGTTAGAATTGTAAGTCACTTATGCTTTATAAAGACGCCCAACTTTTGTGAACAAATATAATATCCCAGTAGATTGAATCTCGTTATAAAAGTACCATAAAATTTATAAACTTGGATGTTGAAATAATATAAATTAATACTACTTAATAAATTAAAAAAACACGACTATTTAATATATTTATATCATAACTATTTAAATATAAAAATAATTAAAATACAGTTATATTTATCATAATAAATATTTATATAATATATTTAATTTTATAGATGAGATATTTTAATAATATAAATAAGTTGTAAGTCTAATTTTAAAAAATGAATTTTTTCATAATTAATAAAAATTTGATAGATTTAAAAACTGAAGTTTAATTTGTGTATAATTTGAGTTGCCCATCGGGGTTTGAAGGCGCTGATCCATTATGCGATTCAAAATTACTTAAAGACAAAAATCACATTCTTGCTTGACAGGTATCACTAATTTGGAAAAAGCCTATAATTATTATTAATTGTTTTTAGAACAAAATTATTGAATATTTTATTATCAAAAAGTAATAAAAATAATCATAGCCTGATTCAAATTTATATGCTATTTTGAATACGTAATATTTAATTTTTCCTTTTAATTTAATAAATATAAAAGAATTGGATTTATCTTTAAATTGGATATTGCAACAATGTTTATAAAATTATTAAGAAATGAATTATTTTTTTAATATGTCTTTTGGACAATAAAAATGTACTTTTTGGGTTAAGTTTGTAAGTGGATTGACAAAACCATGTTCCTTCAATCATCTGGGGCTTTAGGAGGTCTCAAGTTCAAATCCAAGTGCTAGCACATGATTTCTTTGCATTAGCTAGAGATTTTTTAACACCGTGGTGGGATCATATTGTGTTAAGATGGCTTTGAATTTCTGACAAGTATGACTTCGAGTGGTAGCTTGATGTACCTAGGGAGGGTGATATGAGGTCCCTAGGGAAGAAGTCCTTATTGGGGAACTAATTTTAGTACCTATTGACAAAATAGATGAAGAGTCTGAAGTTGAATTAGAGGAAGAAATTAGAGAAACACAAGAGGAAAAATCTTGGGAAGGACATTAAAATGAATATGAGGCCAAGACACCACATGTTGATGAATCAAAGAAAGAGTAATCAATAGCTAAGGAGATATCAGAGTAGCACAATGAAGACTTAGATCCCAAAGAGAAACCAAAATCAAGATCGAGGAAACACCATTGTTGGACCCCATGTCTACATTTCACTCGGATAAATTAATGTTAGTGCATGCTACCAATTGGCTAAATTGCTTGGTAGGTCATATGATATGATTTCTTTCTTGTTTTAGGATGAAACATGCAAAGGAGGAGGGAATGTAATATACCTAGGGAGGTACCTAAGGGGATAATGTATGTAATATAGTCATAATTATAGAACATGTCCATTTGGTAGTTGATGGATAATAAATGGGGCCACTTTGAAATTAAAATGAAATAATATGATTATAAGAGGTAGTTGGCATAAACCCCTATGACTATTCATAAGAAAGTATAAAGACAAATAAGTATTATTCTATTTATGATGTTTTGGATTGTATTGTTTTCTAGCAAGCGTGACTTGTGTAGTGGTTCCTTCCATAGGGAGTAATTGATGGTGTTACTCTACTTCAAGGGTTTTTCCTCTCTATATTTCTTATGTTCACGATGAATGTTTTGGTATTTTCTCTGTTTAAGGGTTTATCTTTGAAACTCATATTTTATTTTCTCTTGTATTTGTCAAGGTTTATTATATAGCAAACATATCATTAATCTCCACCTAAAGTGCTTAAACCAAAGCAATTATGAAGGGCAGACCTCTAAATGCAAATAATATTTTTTTTTTGTTTTTTGGTGCATCTTTCCACTTTAAGCTTAATGTTATAATTATTAATGGCACCAATGAAACTAATTGGTGAATTTCTTCCCTATTGGATGTAGACTCGAGCCCCCCTTTTGGATTAGAGTTGTTTGAGTCATGTGGCCACTTAAACTTGTTTGAAGTGTTGTCTACTTAACTCATAGATTGAGCAATTTTTAGTTTGTGTCCCTAACTCAGCTCATAGACTAAGCTTATTTTAGTTTGTGCCACTAAATCTTGATGGGTATCATTTCCTAAAAAGGGTGGCAATGGGATCAATATCGATGTACTAGGCTTACCATGAACATTACTACTCCGGGAGAGATCCATGAGTCACATTTTGTTTTGTTTTGGTTTGGAAGTTCTCTCCCCTTTTTCTTTATGAAATATTGGCCTTAGGTCATATATCCTTCGAAGGAATACAATTTTAACAAACAATACATTAATTTGTTATTCTTCAAGGGCAGAAGATGCTGCAAGTTGAAAGAGGATTCTTATGTTTTTGTTAATCTCCTTTGCAATGCCTAAACCAACACCAGTGAAAATTCATTTCAACTCCACTATTTCTATAGGCCTTCTCTGTAAATGATTGTTGGCCTCTTCCATAACTTTGACCATAAACATAGTTACTGATCAAATGAGAAAATTACCTAGTACACATTTTTTGAGGTAGCAAAAAATCACTCGATTTTGAAAAGTGGTGATTCAGAATACACTTTAAATTTTGACATATTAATTTTTCTTATGTATCAAGTATGAACATTTTTTTTAAATGTTATTGATTTTCATGCCGATTTTGAAAAGTGTTGATGCAACATCAACACATTTTTTTAGAGGGCCTATTTTTGACACATTAAATCTTTTTATGTATCAAGTATGAACATTTTTTTTTGTTAGTGATTTTCATCTTGATTTTGAAAAGTGTTGATGCAACATCAACCCTTTTTGTTTAGAGGTTTTTTTTTACACTTTAAATTTTGTAACGTATTAAGTGTGGATATTCTTTTTAAATGTTGGTGATCTTCATGTTACTAATGTTGGTGATTTATATATTATATTTATATATATAATATATATATATTAGTATATATATATATAATGATATATATATATATATGGAAAAAAAACCAAAAAAAAAAAAAAAAAAAAAAAAAAAAAGGAAAAAAAAAAAAAAAAAAAAAACAGAAGAAAAGAAGAAGAAGGTTTAATAATAAATTTAGTTTAACAAAAACCTCATAAAAAAAAAAATTAAATAAAAAAATGAAAAAAATCTAAAATATACAGCATCCGCCCCTGGGGTGGCAAGGGTCGTTCCTACTTTCTCCCGCCGCCACCCCATCATGACCCACCGCTGGGGTGGCAAGGGGCCGGAATTCCCCCGCACCCCATCTTGGCAACTGAGCCGAACCAACGGGGTGTAGGGGTTGATTCCTCCTAATCATCCCCTGCCACCCTAGGCTGGTGGGTTTGCGCAGGTAGCGCGGGAGATTATTTTATTTTTTTAATTAAATTTTTTATTTAATTTAAATTTAATTTTTTGTTGTTGTGTTAAATGTTACAAGTTATTTTTTTATTTGTTATAAATAATAAATATTAATATATATATATTTATATATATATATTTTTTTTTTTTCAATATGATTTATATTTTTTGTTTATTTTTTTGTGTTTTAATTTTTATTGTTTTTTTTTTCAATATTTGAATTTTTGTTTTCTTTTGTATTTATTATTATTATTTGTTCTGCAGGGTCTGTGTCGATGCTCGTCTAACAACTTGATCCCATTATGTGCAATTTAATAGGATATTTTAATTTTTTTGTTATAATGGATCAAGTCCCCCCCCTCACAATGTGTTAATTTCATGGTTGATCTTTAAGTTTTCATTACAATGGGTTGAGTTCACCTACATTGCGTGTCAATTTGATGGTTGTTTTTTAAATTTTTGTTGCAATATATTAAGTTGTTTTAGGCTAAGATTTAAAAATCACTATACATTTAGTATTTAAAAAATAAATTACTTTTGGTATAATAATTATTTCATTCAGGTGTTCATTTTTAATGTTTTCTTAGTCATAAATTTTTTCCATAATGCCATGCTTTAAATATTTTGAAAGTTTAAGATTTTTTTGTAGTCATAATATTTGGTTTTAATTCTATGGTTGAAAAATCGTCAAGATTTTAATGTTTTTCTAAGTCATGATATTTTATCTGTAATGCTATGGTTGAAAACAATGATAAGTATTTTTCTTTTAGCACCATGTTTGAAAATTGTTGGAATTTTAAGGTTTTTCAAAGACGTGATATTTAAAGTTTAATTTCATGCCTAAAAATCGTTGGAAGTTTAAGGCTTTTCAAAGATGTGATATTTTATCTTTAATGTAATACTTGAAAATGTTGGAAATTTAAAGTTTCTCGGAGTCATGATATTTTATGTTTAACTTTATTATTAAAAAATGTTGAAAATCTACACAGAAAAAAGACGTTATTCCAGCATTAACACTTTTCGTTTTCAAGGTGTTCTTTTAACAAAAAAATTTAGTTTTTACTGTCATTTAAAAAAATGTAGAAAATGTATCTTGAAAAAAAATGTTATTCCAACATCAACACTTTTTGTTTTCAACCTGTTTTTTCATGTCTTTTTGGGGTTTTTTTGCTAAAGTTCTCGTTGGATCGGTAACTATGTTCATATGAGTTTTCACCATATTCATAACAAATGTAATATCTTTTTGCTAACTTTCATAGAGAGGGAGAGTTTTGGGATTTGCAAGTTGCCTTGCATTGGCCATGTTGTCCCCCTCTCCCATATAAGAAAGAGTTTGAAAATCCTTTGTCTATGGATGACCTGGCGGTAAACAAGAAGGAACATAACCATCAACATAGTGTAAAAAAATCCAAGAAATTCTGATATGCTAATATGAACGCTTTGAAATAAAATTAATTCTTACACAAACACGAAATTTCTATACTAGATGTAGCGGAATAGGAACCAAAAGAAAAGCACAACTACACAATTCAAAAACACAAAATTATCTAAGGAACCCAACTTAGAAAAGCCTCTTTTTGATGAGAATTTTATTGATAGAAAAAACTAAGCAATTGATCTCTTATAAAATATAATTGTTTCAATATGAAAGACACAACTTGAAACCTTTGCAAGGTTATTGATCTTTGTTGCCCTCTACCGACCTTTCCACAAACTTCTCTTGCACATTCTTCCTCTCACAAGCTCCACGCACAAACTCGTGCTTTCTATTGCTTGGTCTCACGAACTCATGCTCACCAAAACAATGATTAAACTTGCAACTTTGTTCCTTCTTTTAAAGGCAATTTGAATGGTTAAAATTAGTGAGTTTTCTAATTATGGAATTGAATTGGAGCTTTTCTAGTTAACAGAAGTCAACAAAATTAGTTAACTGGATCCTCCTAAAATTTAGGAGGTTAATTCCACTTAAGCTTTCATTTCCTAGTTTAACTCACACTAAAAGATCAAAACTCGACCTTCACATTCAACGCATTAGTCAAATCCTTCACACACTCCTAATTTTTAGGGAAACTCCTAAATTTTAGGAACTCGACCATGCACAAAAAGGAACTCAACTTTGACTCCTTGAATTAAGGCATAAATCAAGGAATCACTTTTCTCGCTAATTTTCAACACTCCCTCTTAGTGAGGAAAGTATTCCTGGAAGAACCTAGCCCCCCTGGATTTGTCTCCAACACCAACAAGTTCTTTGTTATTGTAGTTGCTCCCTCTAAACTATAAAACTTCCCTGCTTTCTTGTGTGGAACTTGCTTTGAAGACATGTTCTTTCCCACCATACTCTGCGAGCTGTGTTGCTCCTCTTCATCATCCTGCTAGTCATCCCAACTGCCAACTACCTTAGACTGAAACTGAGATGTTGGATGAGGTTCCATTTTGAGAGCTCTATCTTGATCTTGCTTAACCATCAATTCTCTACTTTTTGCACTAACTGCCTTGTCGCTCAAAGTTGCACTTGTCTCTACTTGCAACTTATAAATATTCTTCACCCTCACACCTCTCTGCTTCTTACATCCAGAAGCTAAGTGTTGCAGGTAAGCCTTACCTCTGCTGAAGATGATATCATAACCCTTGTCCTCAGGTATAGCTACAGAAACAAGATTCTGCCTCAATCCTAGAACATAAAGAACATCTCTGAGATGAAGGGAATTACTTGACTCCTTCTGAAAATTGACAATACTAACCCCTCTAGCTTCATATTGAGCATCATCTCCTAGCTTAATCTTAACCTGTATGTCCTTCACCTTTAGGTGGCTGAAACTCTTCTTGTCCTTGGTCATGTGGAACACTACTAGGGCTTCGTGTCAACAACTATGACCACCAATCTTTCCCTCAACAAAGTACACTTGACCTACTTGTTGAAGGTGCACACTGCAGTCCTTTCAGTCCACGTACCTTAAACACATATGGCGGTTGCTTTGCCTCCCCATTTGCTGCTTCTACATTTGCTACTATCAACCACTCTTGATAGCTCCAAGATGACTGGACATAAGCTCATTGATTTGCTCGCTAGTTGCTCTCTTGCTCCTTTAAGATCGTATACTCTTTGGGACTTCCAAGTTTCCAACTAACAATGTCCTCTACTGTTCTAAAGGAACACGTTCATAGGGTCTTTATCAAACTTACCTCTTATCAGTGAGATGCCTCCTTGCATTCACTGCAACAGGGCTTCACCAATCTACCTCCTAACAACCCATTAGCTCCTCTAATGAGCATTGTACATGAGGTCTTTAACTCTGCCCACTTACTGACCTCCTGCCTCACCAAGATGTTGTACTTACGGCTTAATATCAACCAATTCTCTTGACTGAATTTTGCTCCTCAAAATATCAGTCCTTAGGACATATAAATAGTTGCCCACTTCACTGCTCCTTTAGTCCTTCAAAGTATGTAGATCCTTGGGCTCCAATATCTCTGCCACTCCTAGCAGCCTTGTTGTCCTTTACAAGTCCTGCTCTTAGGGTACTTTAGGACATCTCCTAACAACCTCCCTTTACACATGAATTGTCCACCAACTCTGTCCAATCTGGACTCTTTAGATCTGCCCACTAAGCATCCTTTCAACCCCTCTTAAGGGACTACATCTAGGGCACCCACATATCTGATGTTTAAACCCTTGAACAGACTTCATCAAACACATTCTTCCTTGCACTATCAACCCTAACCTCTGTCCTTGTCATTGATGTTGGCAGCCTACAATATCAAAGTTTAAGGAGCACACCTTTAGGGAGATTTTGTGCACAATAACTAGCCCTTACTAGAGCATCAATATCATACCTCTAATATTGATCAATCTTCCTACCTTTCATTGGACTTAAGTACCTATACTACTGTTGTTCCACATCTTGAAACAACTCTTCAGTAATTGCTCTATGACTGCTCCAAATACTGTCCAAAAGTTGGACTCCAATCTCGCTCCCTTCCTCCTTGAAGGTATCCACTTCTACTCTCCAAAAAAACACCTTGGATTTGAGCAAGACTACTCTGTGGAACTCGACCCCATCTAGGGCATCCTGTGCCCGCATAAAACACAAAAATTCCTCACCCACAAACGCTTGTCTTCTGTGCTCTTGTTGAAGAAGAATGCGACCTAGTCTAGGCAACCTCCTAGACCACTCGGGCTCACAAAACAAGCCTTCCTCCAACTTGCAATCACAATAGAATTTTTCGGCTTGCTACAAAGAAATTATCATTGTTTTTATGCCCTTAATTACCCTCAAGAACTTCAACATGTTCTCCTGCAAAGCCTTCTCTCCTTCGCTGCCTTAACTTGCCCAAAACAGTCATAAGAACAAACCTTCAAACCTCGTCCTATTCTTTCCCTCACACAGGCTTTTAGGGCTGCAACTATCTCATGATACTCGACGTCCTAGTTTAGTCTCTACATGAGGAACAGATGTCTTGATTGGATTTGTCAACTTGTGCGGCGCAATTTTGTTCCAGGTTCTGATACCATGCGAAAATTCCACAAAATTCTGTTTTGCTGATAAGAGAAATTTGAAAAACACTTTCTTTTCTTACAAACACAATTTCTCTACTCAAATTGCAACTAAATTAGGAACAAAAATAAAACATTGTCACATAATTCAAGACACATTTTTTTCTTCTAGGGAACCCAATTCGGAAAACCCTCTTCTTAATGAGAATTTTATTGATAACAAAAATTGAGCGATTTATCTCTTACAAAATACAACTGTTTCAATCCGAAAGACACACTTGTCTTTCCTGCATGTTCTAAGTTTGAAACATTTGCAAGGTTGCTGACCTCTGCTGCCCTCTACCAACCTGTGCACATGCTTCTCTTGCAGACTCTTCCTCTCACAAGCTCCATACACAAACTCATGTTTCCTATTGCTTGGTCTCACCAACTCGTGCTCACTAAAACAATGATTAAACTTGTGCCTTCGATCCTTCTTTTAAAGGCAATTCGAATGGTTAAAATTAGTGAGCTTTCTAATGAAGGAATTGAATTGGAGCTTTTCTAGTTAACAAAAGTCAACATAACTTGTTAGCTGGATCCTCTTAAAATTTAGGAAGCTAACTCCACTTAAGCTTTTAGTTCCCAATTTAACTCACACTACAACATCAAAACTCGATCACCAACTTCAACACATCAATTAATTGCCTCATGCACTCCTATTTTTTAGGGAAACTCCTAAATTTCAAGAACTCCTTTGACTCCTTGAATTAAAGCGCAAACCGAGGAATCACTTTTCTCACGAATTTTCAACACCTTATAAATGACCATCACATGTCATTTTTGATGGAGCAAAGCAATCTAGATGTCTTATGGGTAGAGCACATATAAAGGCTGTGCAGACAACCTAAGAGATCCACTTAATCACAGACAACCTAAGAGATCCACTTAATCACAAACATTGGGTCAACACTTCATTTGCAAATCATAAGAGATCCACTTAATCACAAACATTGGGTCAACACTTCATTTGCAAATCAAACTTCATAAACACAATGAACAATCTCAACTTGTTGAGGCTCAACTTCACATGATGGGACCACATCCTCATAAAGATGTTATAAAATTTATTTACTATTAAATAAAAAGTCTCTTTTCATTCAATCTCTATAATAGCATGAAGATCAACAATCATGAAAGCCACCATTAATACCACCTTATTTGGAAAATGTACATACACATGGTTAATTTTGAAAACTTCGAACTGCTTTATATTTTCACTATCCACCTTTAAGAATCTCATATGATAAACAAAATCTACATTAATAATCTCATATGATAAACAAAATCTACATTAGAATTAGAATTATCATTATAAATATAATATTAAATTTACCTTCGCAAATTGGAAAGTAACCTAATTTTACTCCCTAAAGTATTCATAATAAATATAAAACAATTACACGGTCATATTTGGAAATTTCATTAATATATTTATTTCTTTAATCTACCCTCATAATCCCTTTCCGTCAATGTAACCACATATTTGCTCTTAAACAATCAAATCCAGAAAAAAAAAAATACCGCAAGATTTTGCGTTAAATTAATTCTAAATTTTTCTCATTGGAAAAGAAACTATAAACTAAACGTGGAGAGACAGTTTGAGAAATAATGTCTTAAATCCAACAATGCGACGTGCCAGCGACTCTTCTCGTGATTACTTGCTCCACATGATTAGCCTTGGCCCCACATAAGAGAAACTTCTAAGAATTCTTTTTCCAACTAAACCAACGATGCGATTCTTACGTTCCACTTTTCTCACAATCACGTCCTGAATCTAACGTAGGGAAGACAATATTGGGACCCCTCCCTCATTGCTCTGTATAGGGTAGGCCTTGAAACATCGAACATGGATTCTTAGCCCAAGAAAAACCTAATCAGAATCCTAGCCGAAGTGCATGTACATGTGGTAAATGCTTCAGCTACAATATTACACGACCCAACTTAAAATAATTTAAGACACATAACCACAGGCAAGCACAGATATCTCCATGTCCTTGCTTTCGTCATAGATATCCTTTTTTGAGCTATCTTCTCGTTTAAGTCGGTTAATAATTTCTCTACTTATAAATCCAAAAGTAAGCCTCCGATTACATTTTTTTACATGCTCCCTCCATCCTAAGCCGGTGATCTGTGTGCGAGCTGCTTCATTCAAACCCTTCCCGGACGACGATTGCCCATTGCTGTAGACAGAATAAAACAATACTTACTCCGAGGGTTTCGAACACGCAGTCTCCGAATTCAAACTGTTATGCATAGTCCCGGGAGTCATTCAATGGCAGACAGGCAGGCGGGCGGTCCCCCAAATGACCAGGTACGTTGCCACCCCGTCCACGTCATCTTCAATGTGCATGGAAATGTAGCTTTTAATCCAATGTTTAAATCCTAATTTTTATTTATTTCCAGATCTCGGGATCGATTCCCATAGAGGCCGAGTCACAGAATATTTAGTTTAGTTGAATCTTTCTGGCCTGCTCTTCTGTTGCTGGATTCTGAGGCGTGTATTGATTGATAATGTCTGTTATGTACTAGTGATATTTTTATAGCAGCGAATGCAAACATTTAAGCATTGTATTATTATAATAATAAGGGGGGAAGCCGAGGATCGGTTGATTTCCTCTCGGTTTTCATTTAGGTGCGTTAAGCATGTAACTGAACATCGAACTGGAGCTGCGGGTGCTTGAGATTCAGTGAATCTCACCGGGGTCGGAACCCAAAATACCATGCACGATATTTCTCACAACGTTAATTTAGTGCGGAATTCTATAAAATGGCCAAAGGAAATCAAGCGAGGTTGTCGGTTCGGTGTCGAGCGTTGCTAATCTCGGCGGACCTTTAACCTTCGACGTCCATGATACTGACAAATCTCGGTCTTCGACGTTTTTTTTTGCGTAGTTCTCAAGATACATGCATAGTTTGGAAGCGAGTAATTCGATTCAGTGCCGAGGATACCTCTATTTGTCTGAAATTAAAATATTTGAATCTCCCTGTGCGTAGTATAGTGTTTATCCGCAGAATGTACGCATTTTGCGGATGCTTTGAAATCTTCGTTCGAAGCATACATATTTGGAATATGATTTGAACTGCGAATAATTGATGGAGTGGAACAGTTCATATTATGGACAATCCTAAGCTTATCTTCGTCACTGTAATTGGTTTTCCTTTCTTCGAGGGCCAGTTCATAGTGCCAACACGCTATATCGAGGTAAATATGCATAGAATTGCCAACAGGACACAATATTAAGATAATACCAGGTGCGGGAAGTGGTGCTTAGTCTGCCCCATGACATTGTTACGTTAGAAATCTTTGTTAGGACTGCTACCTTCTAGTTGGGTTTGATGGTTCTCTCTATGTCGTAGCCACAAGTCCCATTTTCTTCTTAGGAGTGGTAGACCAAACGAGCATATATTTGGCATCATAAAAAGGGGGTTTTTTGGGGGTGGTTCGAAGGAAATTGATATGGGGGTTCAGTTGCTGGATCCAGAAATTTTCTTTCCGTAGACGAACAATTAGGCTTTATCCTCAGATATCTGGGAGCAATTGCAGCCTGATTGTGTGCTTCTTATGTAAGCGTTCAAGCTCATTCTTGTGTTTTTGCTGTCATTCTAAAGATTTTTCCTTTTCCTGATGGATCCGTTCAGGTCAGATCCATAGTGTTCACCAGTGTACAGTAGCCATATAAACCCTGTTGTTTTCGGCAGTCTCATGGCTCTAAAAGAATGTATCGAGGGCCTAGATAGATGCCTTTTCACTTCAAAACCTTTCATCTTACAACTTATGAATCAAAGAGGAGTGAGCAACTTGAAGCAATAGGACCAAGAAACGGGCTTAATTCGTCTCAGCACCTTCTTGTTTTGAACTTGAACAATATGTAGTAGCATTCTCTTATAAAATTCAGAATCTGCTGAAGCATAATCTGAATTGCAAAATGACAGCAGAAAATCCGGACTGAGCTTCAATTCCTATATAAGAAGCAAACAATGAGGCTGCTAGTTTATTTGTTGAGCCAGTGTCATTGCTTCTAACAGATAAACTATGTAATTCTCAACAGATTTATGGTTTTTTTAACATGCATAGAGGCAAGTGGTAGCATGCTTTTCAGTCCCATAGAGTTTTTTTGTTTGTTTGTTTGTTTGTAGAAGATTTAAGCCAACAATCTTCCGTTTAAGAGCAGTGGGATGAAATTACTGGGAACGCCCTGCCTTTTCTTGACTTATAGGGTGTCGAGCTTAGACAATGATGCAATTGATTTTTGTTTTTTCTCATATTTAGGACCGAAAACTGTGAAAATCTTTGTCAATTGTATTCCCACTATTTGACTTGCCGATTTCAATTGCAGTGTTGGAGTTTCCAGATTTACAGATGACTTCTAAAATGTAATCTTTAAGGTATAGAAATATTATTAGATATTAGAACTTCGTGTCACCCTTAAACAAACATCCAAACCTTGGTGTGAACGTATCTGTAGGATATATGAAAGGCGATTGTGACAGGAACTCATCTGGTCTGAGAAGATCATTTGTAGTGCATTATGCATTCATCCATAGGGTGTAATCATTTTATTATCATTTTGTCCTAAAGGTTTAGGCAGGGGGAACAGGCAATGTGCCTGGGGTAAGCTGAAATACTGTGCTGTTTAAGTAGTCTACTTTGTAGTCTATTGTGATGTGGATGTCTTTCTTTGGTGAATACTGAAGTTCTCATAATTAAAATTGCATAAGCACACTCATAATTAAGAAGCGCAAATTAGCTAGATCATGTTGTTACTCAACTCAAGTATTCAAGCAAATACCCAAACAACAAGGCCATGGATATATGATAAAGTAGGCAATGTAGCAATAGAAATGGAATAATAAATAGAAATTTTTGTTAGGCATCGGTTATTACTCAACTCAAGTAGCCAAGCAAATAGCCGAACAACAAGGCCAAGGATATATGATAAAGTAGGCAATGTAGCAATAGAAATGGAATAATAAATATAAATTTTTGTTAGGCATTTTTGTGATGGACGAAGAAAATAAAAGATAAGAAATACAAACAAAATCCAAAAAATGCAAAACACATTAAAGAAATTTGCAAAAGCATGCAGACATGGAGAACGACTGAAATACAAATAAAGGCCAAAGCAGATTGAAGATGAGCCATGAAAGACAGATGAGATTTTTGCCCACGAAATTTGAATAAAGATAATTATTGTGAGGATGAAGACACTCCAAACCATGGATCCCTGAATTGCTCTAATAATCCAAGGAACATGATCATGTTTGGCAATAGAGATGAGCCTGTAAGGTCAAGTGAGTTAAATGTCTTTAATGTCCAAGCTTACCAAGAAGGATAGTGAGCAATGAACAATAAAAATGGCTATGAAGTGACGTCATTAATGTGATATCACCAAAAGGGAAGATGCAAATTCTTTCTATATAGAATGTGACATACGGCACAGAATTGCATATACAATAGTCATGGTTACACATGTTGTATTTCATGTGAGCCAAGAGGCCACGAAACAAATAAATGCCCAAAATTGAAGGTAATTTTGACAAAAAAGCACATGATGATCAAAGTAAACAAGGAATTGAAGCAAACGGAAGCCCCTATACCTAGAGACCACAACAAGTAAATGATATGACCATGTAACATATTATATATAAAACAAATAGATAAGCAATGATATTGACAAGAGGAGATCTTTGCAATATTTGAAATGATAAGACCAGTGCCAAATAAGTAAACTTGCAAAAAATAAATGCTCAAGGAAGGATATGATACTTGTAAAGTAAGTACATGTAATGGAAAGGCGGCAAATAAAGATACAATTTGCACTTGAAAGTAAAATAAGTTCACATGAAATATACTTGAAGGAAAAGTTTCACCAATGAAGGATACTCCAAGATAAGTAAATAAACTCCAAATACTTCAAGATAAACTAGTGAACTTCAAATGAAATGTTCCAAGTACAAGAATGTAATTGCTTATAAAAGTAAACTTGAGATGCTTGCAATTGTAAAATGCTACTTCAAAAGTGAACAATGCTTAGAAATGAAACTTGATCAATGAAATGACATTCAAGATAGCATGAACATGAAATATATTGCAAGGAAAGTAAAGTGATGTAGAGCTGCTCTTGGTTTATTTTATTAGGCCTATTCCACCTATTCTAAGGTGAAGCTTCCTCCTTAAATTTATATCCTTGTAAAGATAGGGATAGTTGCAAGGGGCCTCACGTGGAGAAGCTTAGCTTCATTAATGAGTATCCACTTAGTCCACCAAGTCAACCCACGTGCCAGTTCTCCAATGTTGGACAAACCGAACTTGAATTTCCTGGTCAGTGGTCACGTGTTTACCTTTCTTACAAACAAGGGAAAATGAATATTGGGGAAGGGGTCCTAGTCTTTATACAACCAACTTATGTTGGAGGTTAATTTTAGTGAAACAAAATGACAATTGCAATTGCTTAAGATACAAAGATTGCTCAAAGTAAAGTAGCAAATTACAATGAAACAAATTGTTATGAGTTATGTAAGCAAATTTAAATCAAATGAGCATGCAAAATGGAAATTAGATGTTTCTACAAGTAAATAAAACTAAATTAACAAGTTAGATGACACTAGCATTGAAATGATTTGTTGAAAGAAACTAACGTGCAAAATGATTATGTGAAGGTTAGCAAGTAGTAACAACTAAATGAGATGAACATAAAATAAACAACTAGCTCAAAATTAGTGAATAGAATGAGCATGTAACTAGATCACATATATGAGCTTGAAACAAGAAATGAGAAGCTAAACTACTTGCAAGAAATGAAAGAGATAAAAATGAGACCACAACAAACACACTGGGATCTCCCTCCCTCAAAAGAGAGAAGGATGGGATGATCCCCAAGCTTCGAAAGAAAAATGAGTCTTTTTATTATTAGTTGTGTGTGAGAGCCCACTTATAGAGATGAGGGCTTATTTCTTGGGAAGAGTTTACAATATGAGCTTGAAAACCAAAACCACTCTTTTACCAAGAGTTACTATGAATGATTACAAATAACTCAAAATAAATCCTTCTTATGGAAGGCTTGAAAGCCTTGATTGAACAATGAAATGATGAAGGTTACAATTCCTCACACTTGTGAGGCTCTTGGAAGAAGAAAATGATGAATAGAGAGGAGAGGGTATTAATCCTGAAGGTTCAAATAGTAGGACTGCAAGGCATGCACTTTATCTCTCCTTCTCAAATTCAAATTTGTCTCCAAAAACACCAGTAGGACAGCAAGAGAAAAGTTAGCATGCAAGAGAAATAACTCTGAAATATGCAAGAGGAAGATTTGACTTCATGTGATTAAAAGGTTATGGATGAAAATGAGATTATAATACACTTGTATGAATATTTCCTCACTAGATCAACTCGCATGAGCTGATTTAATGAGAGAAAGATGGGCCTAAGCCCAATTTTCTAGCCTTCTATGCCGGATGTGAAATGAAGCACAATTTAAAGTAACTAATAGAAATTGAATTTTAAATTTGATCTAAGGAAGAGTATGAGGCTTATTGGAACCCCCTTATCAATTATCAAATGATATCCTTGGAAAATCCTTACCTTGAGTGACTTGTGAACTCCTTGAGGTCACTGGAGATGGATGGTCCAACCAAAGGCGTCCCCTACCTCCAAAGGGACTTGGTAACTTGCCTTGAAACACAACCAACACTTGCAAAACCAATTATTAATACAAGAGACTTGTGATATCAAGGCAAAGTTGAATTTGTTGTTCAACCGAGAACAACAAATTACAACAAGTGCTCAGGATATGGCAAGCTCAAGGGAGGTTGCAAGTAATTGCAATCTTCCTTCCCTAGACAATAATGCCCTCAGGCAATACACAAAATCAATTAGCTATGCAATATAAACTCAATGAAATATAATCATAGCATGAAGAACAAAATCAACGATAAATTTTACCTCATCCTCAAAGCATAGCATCACAAAACAAACATGTATCCCCCAAAGAATTTCCTTTATTGATCAATAGAAATTTGATTAGAGTAACAACAAGCATCTAGCTTCCAACCATGAATACAATATAGCCCAATGGGTCTCTTTATCAGAGTTTAGGAGAAGATCCCAATGAAGAAGTCCAATGACAAGTGGAGATATGTTGGAGATCCCAATGAAGAAGTTGAATTTCCAAGTGGCTCAAGAACTGCTGTAGATGTTCCTTGACTGGTGTGAAATCTCCCTGTGCTGGCCAGCATAATCCTTTTCCTCATGTGCAAGAAATTCGAGTTCCCTTTGCTGGTTGCCATGTGTGAATGATAGTAGGTGAAGAGGGGAGACAAACTCCCATTGAATCTCAATCATCAACCATATGATGACACCTATAAAATGCTGCTCCTTAAGACTGTGTGTAGCCTGCCAAATATGCCAACGTGTGGGCTGAAGTAATGGTTGGAATGTACAAGTGTGAGGAGTAGTGGAGTGTAGTGGAGACAATGCTACACAAAAATATCCATCAAATCTTCTAACAGATCCTCAAGTTCTGTGCTGATTCTCTATGAGAGATTCGACTTGTCACATAAACAAATCGACCCCACACTTGGTCACTTAACTCGACATCCATGTAGCTCAATAACTCCTTGATGATGTGTGTGCCAAATCACCCTCAAATTTGTCTTTTGACTAATCTTTGACTTGACATGATTTTCCATGTCATTACCACTTCATTTGTTATGTGGAAATATTTATTATTTCTCCACTTAGTTATTTTTCTAGCAATTTATTTCCAATTTTCCCACTAGACTTGGGAAAAGTGGGTTTTGAGGGGCTAGAAGTGACTTTTTGACCCCCAAAGTGTGTCCAGAAGAATGTTGAGGTGTAGAGGATGAATTTTTAGTACTCATAGACCCTCGACATATTCTGGCATTACTTTATTACATTTTACATAAAAAATAATTAAAAATTGTCGTCTTGTAGGAAAATTTTAATTATTAAAAAACCGTATCTAGACTTAGTCAAATTCTGCAAAATTTCAGAGATGACCTAGCATGGTAATATACATCGAACATAGACACTAAGATGTACTAGGGGCTCAATCTTCAAGCCATCACCCCAGCTTTGGGGGTATGCATGAGTGGAAAAACTCAGTTAATTATTCGCTGCTAAAAAGTGAGAATAATTAGCTAAGTTGAAAAAACACTCTAGGGTGTACTCACTTGCTGATCGAGTCCCAACTCTCCTAGTCCTGTTACATATCTTTATTCATCATGCTAGTGACATTTTTTACAACTCCCCTCAGGGTTGCAGAATTTGAGGACAAAAGAAGAAAGAGGAGAGAGAAATGGGGCTGGAATGCCCTGCGGACTTCTGAACTTCTGAATTTTTTTGATGTACATTCTATGTCATGGGCTATGGAGTCTTCATGTCTACTAAGTGCAACTCAGTAGTCAACACTCCTCAAGTTATACATGAAAGAGCTAGCTGTATTCACGCATTAGTTGTCATCCATATCTGGTACCTGTAGGCGGTAAGTGGTCTCTTCAATGCAATGTTGTGAAAATCGCGATTGGGATTAAATCGGCGAGGGTCTGAAATCGGAAAAAATTGTAAAAATCGGGATAAAAGCGGTAAAAATCGGCAAAATTAAAAAAAATAAAAAAAAAAATAAAAAAAAAATAAAAATCTTGATTTTTTTGAAAAAATCGGGATTAAAACGCGATTTTTTCAAAATGAAAATATCACTGATTTAATCGGTCGATTTAATTGTTTCAGCAAAAAAATCGCGATGATTTTCGCAACATTGGTTCAACATGTCCTTGTTTTTATGTAAAGTATTTAATGTTTAGGCTGTGGATTTTCCTTAATGATGCCTTTAGTGGTATTTGTCATTTGTTTATCGACATTAAGTGTCCATTTATTTTTTCATATATGAGATACTGTGAATATTGCCATCTTGTCGTATGCTGAAATCCCTGTCATATGCATTTGACTAGTAGCTGTTTTGATTGCATAGTTCAATTAGTTGTCTAAATCCTGGATAACTCAGTTTTGGTGAAAATTTGAGTGGAGTGATTGTGAGCCAATAGATTTGTTGCACTGTTTGTGTGATCTGGATTTAAACAGGAACGCAATAAAATACAGAGATAACCATATACACAAAGATGTAGCGGAAATAATGCTTCATTTCATTAATGGAAAATACTGAAATATGCTTACAACCAGAATTGGAAATAAACCAGCTAGGGCGACGCCGGACGGTAGCTTATCTCTGAGAAGAGATGTGCGGCTACATGCCTCTGAACTGTTCCGAACTGTGTTACAATGAGGCTC
>APFE030283200.1:22536-91961 GCA_000404065.3 Pinus taeda | reverse complement strand
AGGGGACGTGGGGGGACGTGGCACACCTTTAATGCATTAAAAACCATTTTAATTAACTAAACGTTGAACTTAATCTTTAATTAAGAGTTAATTAACGTTTAGGGTTTTGGAAAATCGTTGTTTCATGTTATAAAACTGGCACCCTGAACCATGAACAACACACTCACAACCTTTGCAAGTTCACTGAGCACTCCACTCACAGCGTTGGATTTCATTGTTCGGATTCATCATTCCAGAACTCCTCCCTCCCTCTGGTCAAGCGTCCTACAAGCAGCAGCTGACAGCTTCCATCAAGCATTGTGCGAGCAGCAACTCCCTTCAAGCATCATGTGAGCAGCCTGTGTGCGAGGAGCGGACTGCTACAGCTTAACAGGTTAGTAACAGTTCATTTCATGAGCTTTTGCCACTGCCGCTTGCGTAACTGCGTAAGAATGCTTTTGGACAATCATCACAGCGTCTGTCTCAGAGCAGTGTCAACCAAACTTGAGTCTTGACTGTGCTGAAGAGTGTGAGTTGAATGCAGCTTCTCAATGTGTATATATTGTATTGAGTCATGACCCTTTGCAATTCCATGATGGAATCCATGAAACAGAAAAATAAATTCCCTCGCTCTAGAACTTCACTGTAGTAACTTAAAGTTTTATGTCAAGAACTAGTTTGGTAATTACAAGCCTCTCAGGTTGAGTCGAAGTGCCAAAAATGACTTATTTAAATATTTTTTACACTAGGTTGGCAAGATCTGAAATACGATTGTTAAGCTATATCAGTCCAATGGGTTAGATCTATGGAAAGACAGGCAGTTTAAGTCCACGTCCCCAAAAATGGCTTCTTTTGCCACTAAGTTAGCAAGATCTCAAATTAAATTGCATAGTATATTTAATAAACAGTGCCTGTATCATTATTGATTGTATTAGGAATTGTATACAAAAGGTAAATTACCTAAAAAAAGTCAGTGAATCAATACAATTTGTTGAAAGTGCAAGCTAGGAAAACCAAGACCTTGAATCAGTTCAATATGGGCTCTCCCCGTTCATGGTGATAGTAGGTTTAGGAAAAGAGCCTACTGTCACATGTTCTGAAAAGTGGATCTGACTATTTTGTTTCCAGGAACCAATTAACCACAAGTATGGGTGAAAAATCCGACTTGTAAAAACTTAAAAGACTGCCTCCTTGACTACCATGCGTTGTGTTGATGAGACCTGACTGAAATATAATATTGTTGATATAATAAGACCTGATTAAAATACATAATGTTAATATTCCACTAGCCACCCAACTACTTTCCTATATGATTTCTCAAAATTCTGCCCTGACATCTAATTTTGATCCCATGAGAACTTAAAGGGTTCAAAATATACATTCGCTCAAAGAAAGAAACCAGCAGGATCTGTAAAATGGAAACTAACTAAGCAGTCTAACAACATGAAAAGAAGAAAGTAACTTCCACTTATGTGTCTATCATTTTTTGCATGAGATTGACGATGGAAAAATCTATCGCACAAGGTTATGGCTGTCACAATGGTTACCTGGGAACTGAATAAACAATAGACAGTGAGCCTATTACTATATTAGGCCTATGGTGACTGGTCTTTACCTATGGAAAAAGCATCCAGGTTCCATTTAGTCCAAGTTCCAAAAATGATTTCTTTTAGACTTTTTCTCTAGGTTAGCAGTATCTAAAACAGAATTGTGAAGGTATATCAGACCTATGGGCTAGTCCTATGGAAGCATTGCCAAATAGGCTATTCATATATTTATATTATCAGTTGAAAATCTACGGCCTGCCTAACTAATATGTCAAGAACTTAGAAGTCTAGTTTCTCAAAATCATTATACATAATCCACTATAGTTCTGAGTTCTCTCTTTGTTTAAGTTTTCTTCTAAGAAGGATTGTGTAAATTTTCAAATTCATTGCTTTCTTGCTCCAGGAATTCTAAATTCCTTAACTCAAGGAATATAACTTTAAACTTTAAACTTTAATCATAATGTATGATTATAAATTAGAATTTTAAATTTTATTCATTTTATATGATATATAAAAATTTGGATAATGTCAAATTGATATTCTTCAGATGATCATGCTTTGAGCTTTTACAATTTCAACAACATTGTCATAGTTGGACTCAATTAATTTAAATGAATTATTTTATATTTAAATAAATTTTTTAAGACCCTGACGCTCCCCGTTTCCTGGAACAATGATAGGGAGCTTTTGCATAGGCCGCTTCCTCGGTCCCTCGCTCCTCCGCCCCCATGTCCGGAGACGTGGTGGCACATTGATTTTGGGGCCCGTTTGGGTAAATGGTATACAATATCCGGGGTGTAACTTTGGCATACGATCAACCGTTTGGACATGTATGAAGTCGTTAGACTATCTAATCCGACTCCATTAGGAAGGGAAAACATTTGGTTCCATGGACCCATGGTGCCCCCAGATTTAGTCCCAAAAACTCGTTTGGCCTCCAAAAACGTCTTAAAGTTCCAGGACGAAAAAACTGCTAAAAATGTAAATATGTGCTACAATTCGGAAATGAACAAAACTGAAAGAGACAGTTGCGGGGGTCCAAATGGGATAGGTGGGTGGCCACCAACATCCACCTGGATCATTGTGGTATATATATCCTTGGGTTGACTAATTTCTATACTGCTGGGTTTGTTGAGAAATGAGTCATGGAACTAGGAATGAATCAAATCAGAGTGTTGTCATATAGAAAATATTGAAATATTCTTCCAAATATGTCAGGGTTGGGATTTATAACAATTAAATGTTGACATACAAATAGTCATATGCGGGATTTTAGCTTGTTACGCTTGAGTGAGACAAACTATTACTTTTCCCTCCTAATCTAATTTCAATACATACAAAATTTCTGGCTGGGAGCCAATTGCATTTTCTGATTTTTGCCTATTTCTTCTTTAGCATCATCCCAGGGATTTGAAGGCATTTTTTGTGAAGCACCCTAGAATAATGTTTCATCAAATGACATAATTTAAAATCAACATACACCATTTGATTCTTAACTCGTATAACTACATCATTTATCAGTAATCCTAAGCAGAATAGGCACCTAAAAGGTTACTTGGGAGCGGGAGCAGGGAGTGACATTTTCAAAAGCTCCTAGTTGGGGAGCGAATTTTTATATATTTTGATGCATATATGTCAACAAAAGCATGTAGAATGATGAATTAGATATAAAAAAACACAAAAACATAGATTCAACCTTATAACATCAATCATCTAGAAGTTATAATCTTCATCAACCACGTCCACAAATTAGTAACATACAACATATTGAGTCTCATGATTCATCAATCTTAAAGTTTCAAGCTTTCAAAATTCAATACATAACATTTATCATCATTGATCACCAAAATCATATAAAATTCTAACATGAAATGAAATGTTATAAAATGAAATGAAATGAAACAACTTTCAACTTTGGCGAAGCATCATATTCATAATTCATTACCAATGAGTTATAATTGCCAACTTCAAACTTAAATTGCCATATATTGTTAATAAAAAATATCATAATAAATATGAAAGAGTCAACAGCTATAAAAACTACTCGAAACTAGAAAAGACAAGTAAATCTATTATCTATTGCTAATGCTTGGGCCTCTTGCCGACACGAGAAATGTCTAATTTTTGAGTCTTGTTGGAAAATCAGGATCTTTGTCATTAATATCACCCTCTAAGCATTAATATCCAGAGGTATCTTTGTCATTACCTCTGGATTTGTCATTAATATCACCCTCAAAGCATTAACATAAGATAGAAAAAACTTAGCATGTCAAGTCAAGATTTTGTTTGAGTGATGGGTACATTTTTAGTAGGGTCATGTTAGAGGAGTTCGACAACCAATGTCACTAACATCAAGGTACATAGAGGGATTGGTGCTCTTGATTAAATATGAGTTCCATACCCTAATACATGACAAAATCCAAGAAAACATTGCAATCCCCCCAATCCTGAAATCCTGAAAAGCTGATAAGGCTCTGGATTTTGAATGTGATCTAAAATTCTACTTTCTCCATATGAATTCCAATGAGGTCGGAACCACTCTCAAACATTCTGAGTCATTTCATGGTAATTTAATTTTCATTTTTATCCTTTTACTTTAAGAATTTAACATTACCATGAATCACATATCAATACTAGGGCCATAGGCTTGATCATTAGGCTGCCCCACACAAAAATTATTGTTCCTTTGAGAAAAAATTTGCATTTGGGGTCACTCTGGGAGTGGGTTCGGGGGGGGAGGATGTTTTGGGTGTGCGCTCCGGGAGCGGGTTCGAGGGGGAGGGGGCACCTGTTTATTAGACCTTTGTTTGAAACAGTATTACCCACATACCACTTATCTCCTAATTTTAAGGTTGAAGCCTGGAATAATGTTTATTAGGCCTGTTTTGGATAGACAATGGACCTGCCTTTGGAGCTTTTCTTTCTGTCGTCTATATTTTTGTATTTTATAATTTGTTCCATTGTGAAAATTTTTTATGGTCATCATAATGAAGTCACTGTGGCACCAGGTGATTTAGTTGTTTCATGAGTTTGACTTAGTAAAAATAGACAGGAATTCTTCCCAAAGCTCCTTTGTTCCAGGAGAGTACAAATCTAACAACAGATTGCTATTATTAAATGTTTGATTGGTGAAATTATTGTTTCCTCAGGGTACATGTCAGATTTTGTTTGATAGGTTGCAATGTTGGCATTCATGTTAGTATTTCACCTGAATTACCTAAAAAAAGAATGGTAAGTAGCATATTTTGGCATGCCTTTACAGAGATTGTCTTTTTCGGCCTCAATGGTTTCTTATGTTGATCATTCTAGGAAACATATAATCTGTTTCTCATCTTTATATATGTTAACCTAAGCTAATTAAATTCCCCCAGTATTCTATTGTGGCTTGTTCAGGCTTCAGAGGATCGTGTTTTCAATGTCTGCAAAATTATTTCATTGAACTTGAAGCATATTAAAATATCATTGAACAAAACAACATGAAGTAACTTTAGCATTTTGTTCAAAGGAATAGAAAATGGTATATGTGATCTTTGTAATGCGATTTGTCCTTTCTGTCCTTGCTATCTTATTTTTTATTGGTCTCATATTCTAATGTGGTGAAAAGTTGAGCCTCCTTTGTTTTAGTGAACATGCATCTGTTTATGCTATACTATGCGTATTCATGAGAGTAACTTCGTTAACTCATCTGTTTGAGTTAAAAACAACTTGCAAAGCAGAAATGAAGCTTCTTGGGAGTATTGTGGACGGTCAACAAACCTTCGAGGTTCTGGAACTTCCTTTGTCATGTTTTTAAATTGCAGAATTTATGTTGTATGATCTGTGTTCTTAGTTACCAGATCCACCTATGGAGGATTGAAGATCTATGTTCTGTGGATCTGTATCCGGATCCATAAGATACATTTCTGGTTTGAAGTATTGAAGGATCTTTACAAGATCTGTTTCTCCCTTGTTAGAAACATCAAGCCAGGAGATCCTCTCAAGAAAACCATTCAAAAAGTACATTTAAGACATTACAAGAAAAACAATGTGTGGGGCCTTGAAAGTCTAACTTTTTATTGAATTTAAGCTTCTGTGATCCATAATCAGAGTTTTTAGAAATATTTTCGGAAAAATCACATTAAAAATCTTTGTCGACGCGTTTCGAACCAACCTGTCCTGACGATGAACCACACTCGTTGGTTCAAAACGTGTCGACAAAGATTTTCTAATGTGATTCTTCCGAAAATATTTCTCAAAAGTCCAACTTTTTCCTATAAAATAGTCCTTCTGCCCCTCCTAAAACATGCAATCTAAGTTTTTCATAGCAGAATGCATTTTTTGAGTTTGTAGAATGTTTGTAGCAAAATATATTCAGATAGCTCAATTTTCTATTTTTCTGGTTCATATTTGTTTTAGATTTCCCTGCATTTTGTGGATGGTACCTAGTGTAAACCTGTTGGCACCAATTATGGCACTTGATCTCATAGGGATGTCAAGTGAGGCATGCAATAGATGCAACCAGTCTAGGTGATTGACCTTGAGTCATCTTGCACGAAATTCAAAGCATTCAAGAATCAACACACCCACACATATCACCTTGAGACTTCTTGCATGAAGGTCAAAGCATTTAACCACTCGAGCTAGCCCATTGGGCTTTTTCTTGGTTGGCTATATTGTTAGTTTTTAAAACCCAGCAACTAATTTAATGAAATTTCAGAGATGAAAGAGCTGGACCTGAACTTTCAAAAGCATTCATCAAATAGACTGAGTTTCCTAACTGAATATTGGAGTGGAAAATAAACTTGAAGACACAAGCGCATAAAATATTCGACACCAGAAATTTACCCAGGAAGCCCCAACTGGGGAAAACCTGCAACGTGTGTGTTCTCTTATTTCTTCTCAAGTAATTGTTCTTTTAGGAAAAAATTAGAATATAAAGGGAAAAAACTTCCCTTCACTCTCAGCAACTCATGAAGGTCGCTCTGCACCCACCCTGGATTGCACACTACACTCACAGTCTGCTCCTCCTGTGTGTGGCCCTCTCCACCTACACAATGTACAGAATCCATACGAATTCGTACTGCCTTCTGCTTGGGCTTTCTGAGCTGAAAAGCTCTGTCTGTCTGTCGGAATTACTTGGCTGGGAAATCTGAGGGTCGTATGGCCACTTTCTTTTTGCCCTACTGCACTAGTAATGAAGCCCTAGTGCTGAGTAACCTGGCTGCAACAGTTGAGAAGAACACACACTATTTTGATGTACAATTCGAACTCCCCACCAGTTGCCTTATCTCCCCCATATAACTTGACCTGGGCCCCACAAACCACTTACAAGGCTGTGAATACTTTAAAATATTAGGCTGGCATAAATTATAAATTGACTTTAGGAAAATTAATTTTTTCTGAAGTCGATATATAAGAAATAATAAATATCTGCAAATAGTGGACTATGGATCCCTCTGCTAAATTTAGTGCACCTTTAAACTTAGCTGAATCCTTCCTTCTCTAACTCCATTCAGCACCACCTCTTAGAGAGGAAGGTGTTCTGTACTACACCCATTCTATCTCTGAAGTAGACAAATTTGCCCCTTGGCAATGCCTTGGTCAGAATGTCAGCCGTTTGCTCCTCTATAGGCACGTATTGGAGTTAACTTTAAACCTCTGAACACAATCTCTGATATGGTGGTACCAGATCTTGATGTGCTTGGAGTGGTCATGAAACACTGGATTTTCAGAGAGCTTAATGCAACTCTGATTGTCATAGTGTATGCATGTGGGTTCCAACTTCTAACTGAACAACCCAACAAGCAATTTCCTCAACCATATGTACTCGCAAGCTGCCAGGCTGGCAGCCATGTACTCAACTTTAGCTGAGCTCAATGCCATTGATCTCTATTTCTCACTGAACCAGGAAACAACTGCTGATCCAACATGGAATGTATAACCCGAAGTGCTCTTCTTGTTTGTTGAATCTCCTGCCCAATCTGCATTTATGAACTGGTTGGCTTAATCATGAACTCTAGTCGGCTTAACCATGAACTAGTTCAACTAGTTAATTGTGAAGCAAATGTTGGGTTGTGCATTCACCAAATACATCAACAACCCAAGAAACTAGCTATAAAGTGTGGCATCAACTCGCTCTGCTTTGGTAGCATCCACCTTCCTCTAGTTTGTGACTAGAGGCATGGTCATGGCTTGCAATCCTGCATGTGGAACCTCTTGAGAATTTCCTGCGTGTGCTTTCCATATCCCAAGAAAATCTCCTGGTCACATTGCCATACCTTTAACCCAAGGAAATAGTGCATCAACCCTAAGTCCTTCATCTAAAACTCCCTTTCCAGATCCTTCTTTCAATCCTGGATCAAACTATCTGCCCCTGTTAGTATCAAGTCATCCACATACAACACTAGAATGAGCGGAAGACCTCCAACCACAATGTAGTACAGGTTGGGATCTGACTCACTCTTAGTGAAGCCCAATCCTAGAAGGTAGATGTCTATCTAGGCATACCATGCCCTCGGTGCTTGCTTGAGCCCATAAAGAGCTCTCTTTAGCTTGCAAACATGTGTGTCTCTGTTGAAAGTCTCAAACTCCATAGGTTGCTCAACGTATATCTCTTCCTCAACAACTCTATTAAGGAAGGCAGTCTTCACGTCCATTTGGTGGATCTTCTACCCCATTTGCGTTGCAATTTGCAATATGGTCATAATGGATGAGTATCGCACCACGGGTGAAAATTTCTCATCGTAGTTTATCCGCTCGACCTGGAGAACCCTTTGGCCACAAATCTAGCCTTGCACTTATCCACACTGTCATCAGCCCTGTGCTTGATCTTGTACACCCAACGTGAACCAACCACTGATTTTCCAATTGGTCTTGGCACTATATCCGAGACGTCGTTCATCATGATGGAGGAATATTCCTCCACCATTGCATCTTCCCATACCTGTGGAGAGCTTGCCTCCTTGTAGCAAGAACACTTTGAGTCTATCAACTCAGTCATCAATGCCATCTACCCTATGTATCTTTGTGGTTGTTTAGTCCATTTGAATGCGGAGTTGGGGGCTCCTACTCTCTCTTAAGCTTCCCTGATCAACTGATTTTCTCACTTGGCTCATCTGCTCCCTGTACTGGGAGTCATCGATTGAGTGGGCCCCTTTCGCTTTACTCTCTCCTCTTGTTCCTATGCTTTCTCCTCATCTGTGTGTTGCTCGACCTGCCCAATAACTAGCTGTGATGAAGTCTGAGTTGACTAAGCCTCCTGCTTGGGAGCTTGCTGCTCCTCCTCTTGTGTTGCCCCCTACTCACGCTCCAAGGACTTCGTGAGAGCTCTTCCCTCCTCAAACTTCACATCTCGCTTGACCACTGTCTTTCTAAGTGTTGGGACGCACACCCTGTACGCCTTAGATGTCTTGCTGTAGCCCACAAAAATGGCCTTCTCTATTGTTGGCTCCAACTTCTCCTGGTTATCAAAAGGCACATGGCAGTAAACAAGACTGCCAAAAATCTGGAAGTGGGACACGTCAGGCTTCTTGCCTGTGAAAGCCTTCGCTGGTGTGACTCTACGTAACACCTTTTTTGGGTTCCTATTCTACAAAAAGACTGCAGTGTTGCATGCCTATGCCCAAAGAAACATTGGCAGCCCCTAGTCATGCAACATGCCCTTAGTCGCTCCAGCAATGCTTTGGTTCTTGCGCTCAACCACCCCATTCTGTTGAGGGTTATAAGGCGTGGTGAGGTGTCTCCTAATGCCCTCCTTGGCACACAAGTCCCCTAACACATATTTCTTTTTCTTTTCTTTTCATTTCTTTTTCTCTTTTTCTTATTTTTTCTCTTTCTCTATTTTTTATTTTTCTTTTAAATTTTGAAAATGTGGGAAAAATTAGAAGATATTACAGGAGTAAAAATAAGTTACAACAATCTCTTTGAGAAACATCAGTGCTCCATGATGCAAGTGTCCCATCCTCCTATGCCATAGCTCTCCCAAGTCTCTATCATTGCTATTGTTGTTGCTAATTAGTGCATTTGGAGAATCGAATTGCAACGTTTACAACTTGTTGCTTCGAACCCCAATCTGTTTGAACTTCTTCCAACTCTGGTGCTTGATGTACACCTCCTGCCCCATAGAATAAACATCACACCCCTTATCTTGTAGTGCAAAAATTGAAATCAGGTTCATGCCCAAACCTAGCACATGCAATACCTCTGTAATGTTGTTTCTCTTGCTTGACTCCCTCTGAATGTTGATGGTACCTCTCCCAACTAGAGTACACTTAGTTTTGTTTCTCATAACTAAAGAAGTAGTCTCTAATCCTCGTCATATGTGCTGACGCTCCACAGTCAATATTCCAGACTCCTGTGGACGTGGAGTTAGAGAGGCAAGCTATGAGAGTGAATTCGTCTTCTAGCCTAGAAGACAAATCCTCAATGCCCCCTGAAGCTGTTGTCTGCTTCCCCTTTTTTTCCTTCCGTTGGTTAGGACATTGGTTGACATAGTGTCCATACTGACTGCAACCAAAACACTTGACCTTACTTAGGTCTTTCTTCTTTCTATCTCCTTTTGAGCCTTGTCTCTTACTGGAACCCTTCTTTGCCTTCCCTTTTCGTGCTAGGGCTACATTTTCTTGCTCCTTCTCCACCTTCAGTACTTTGTTGCTACTACTGATGCCATTGACCAAGCTGAGCTATAGCTCCTCTTGAGTGAAGTCACTCCATAGATGATCCCAACCTGGAAGTGTATCTCGCCCATAAATTACTTGGATGAAGATGCTCCATTCCTTGGAAAATCCATTCAGTGCTATTCGCACTACCTCGTTGTCACTTGGCTTGTCTCCTACTGTAGTCAATTCATCTCTGGCAAGTTGAACTTTGGTGAGATAGGATGTCTCCTCACCCTTGTGCATCTTGATGGCCCTCAACTTCTCTCAAAGAATCAACTTCATGTTCTCTGTAGGATTCTGGTACAGATTAATAATTGCATCCCACATTTGCTCCCTATGTCCTTCTTTGTGATATGTGAAACAATATGGTCCTTGACTCCATCAAGGAAAATCCTCTTCGCTCTGGCATTCTCCTTTTTGTAGGTGGCTTGCTGCTCTGGATCTGTTTGTACGACAATCACATTCTCCGTATATTCCTTCAGTCCATACTCGTCTAATGAGAATGACATCCTGGCTTTCTAAACGCCAGAGTTGGAGGCTCTATTGAACTTGTTCTAATCTCTCAAACCTGCTGCGACCATCTCTAGAAATTTGCGAAACTCAAATAAACTGAAGAAATCAAACTGGGTTAAAACCCTCAATTTTATCTTCCTGTGCCCTGCTTTGATTTACTACTGCAAACCCTCTGTGCTTAGATCTGCTCTGATACCATGTGAAATTTCCTTAATTGCTGCAACTGGAATTTAATCTTCTATCTACTGGAGATTATTTGTCTTCAAAAATTTGATTATGGAAAATAATGATTAATTCACTACTACAACCTTCACAAATAAATACAAGAACATAGAAATAATGCACGCACAAAAAATTATTGACATTGATATTTTTGGACAAATTGTCCTTGGAAAAACCCTAATGTGGGGAAAACCAATTCTACAAATGAGGGTTTATATTATTAAAATCTTCAACGAAATTAAGAAATACAATTAGCTTGCCTTTCACTGGCAAAGCTTTGGCGTGCAATATCTCCACTGGCAAAATAAATCTGGAAACCTAGGTTTTTTTTTTTGGGTTCTCTGCAAAATTAACTCGACCTCCTTAGTGCAATTCACATTCCTTGCATGCTAAACACACTGGCTGAGCTGGAAATGTGTGTGGCTCTCTTTAGAACTCACATTGCCTTTGAAAATTTGCTTTGACAATGATCTCTGCCTCTTGCAAATCTATTGAGAAACTTGCACCTCCTTCGACACCTGTCTTTAGCAACTGGAAATCGATCTGCAACCCAACTTTGCACACTAGCTAATTCGCATTGCTTGGTACGACCTCTCTGCAGAATAATTCGGTCTTCATTCCTGTCATGGAACATCAAAATCTCTGTGGATATTTCTCCGTAAATTCTCTTCTCAATCTCTTTGTTGAAACCTCGTTGTTGATGTCTCCCTCTGTGCCCTCTGTCACTGCAATTCACTATCTCTGGGTGATCTCGAAAGCCCCATCGACTTGCTCTTATAATCTCTCGTTGAGCAACCAATGACCAGGATCTAATCTCAATTGATGGCTAAGGTCATATTGACCCCATCAAGTGACTTTTTCGAAAGTCGCTAGAGAAAAATCAATTTACCTCAATTAATTTCATTTAATAAACCAATTTTCCTAAGTTAGACTTAGGAAAATAATTAATAATTTGCTAATTAATCTAATTAAGACATTTCTTGTAATTTTTTTTTGGGTATTGGAGAAAATGTGTTCCTTAGCCTCATAGACACCATAGATAAGATAATTTTATTAATGTCCAACAAATGACCATAGTAGGTCAACGGGACTTTCGGTTACAATGATTACATTATGCAAGTCGGTGAACCAAACAGTCCCCTTTAACATTTCTTTAAAAGCAGGGAATACATCTAAAATGTAAATGAAGTAGCAAGGAGCTCTCGGCTTCGAAGCAGAACGCTGCGATGAGGCAGAGATGAAAGAGAAGAAGAAGAGGAAGAAGAGAGGGGGGGGGGGGATCCCCTGACTATTCCCTACTCCTAACATCCGAGGTCGAGAGAAGAAAACTGAGGGAAGTTTGTCAAAGTCTGTTGTCTTGTAGATACGCTGGGCTATCGATGATGTCGCCTGGAAGTTCTACGGCGCCTCCCTGGGGTGGAACTAATCCTGGGGCGCTGCTGCAGTCTGGTGGGTCGGCCCCTTCGGGACCGCACTGATCTGTTTTCGGTATCAATGGGATGGTCCATGTTTCTTTTGGTGCCCCGTGCTGAGGGTAGCGCCCTAAAGAAGTCTGTGATCTTATGCGTAGTGTCTAGTCTGGTAGAAGGCTGGAGAAAACGGGCCTGAAATCTGAAAGCCTCCTGGAGGTAAAGTGTTAGGCATCTCGGATCAACATATCTGAGGAAGCTGGACAAGGTCTGAGAAGACTTGAAGAGACAATGGAAACAGCCTCGGATCTCGTAGTATGCAGGGCATCCGAAGATGAAATGTGTTTCTGTTTCTATCTCCTGTAAATGACAAAGCTGGCAGATCCTGTCTGCCCTATTGATGTGGTGATCTGTTTCCACCCGGAGTCTGTGAGAATCGACTCTGAACTGCCTGAGGGGGATTCTAAGGGCATGCATCCAATGTTGGAGCGTGTACTGAGGTCTGATGATGAGCCCATCCTTGATCTCCAGGCAGTGCTCTGCGTAGAAGGCCATTTTTGGGCGCAGCCCATTGGGTGGATTGATCCATGTAGTCTAAATGTATTGTCTGTAAATATCATCCTTAATGATTTTATTCAACTCTTGCTGATTGGGAAGAGGATGGCCAGGAGCATTCAGAGAGTACTGAAAACGAGGGAGGTGGTCAATATGAATTCTTGAGGCCTGCAGAATATCTGTCACCCCAGTGTACCAACATTTGGATCGGCCTGTCTGCATGCGGGCGATGTGCTCGGAGGAGCAATATGCTAAATACGGGTATCTGTCACGACCCTTCCTCGTGTCTGCCAATGCTCAGAGTCTGTGCAAGAGGGAAACTAACCTGAAAATTACCTCTAGACGGAAAGGCCGAGCCCCAAACTCAGCTAGAATGATGTGCTGGGGAACTGTTTGCTTGCATCTGATGAAACGACGCAAAAGGAGGGTCTGGACACGCTCCACTGAAGCCCAATCTGGGTCTAGAAGAGAGGGACCCCAAATCTCTGAGCCGTAAAGCACTGTGGGGCGAATCAAGGTGTCCATGATGCTCATTTTGGATGAGATGTCTTGGAAGTGGTGTCGGAAACACTGTTTCTCCAGAAGTGCTAGGGAGCCGTACCCTTTGTTGATCCGAGGTTGAAGGGCTGGTCGCACGCTGAAGCGAGGTCTTGAAAATTGAACTCCTAGATATGTATAGGTGCTGAAAATCTCGATCTCTTCCCCTTTAAACAGAAAGCGGAAATCTAAGGATTTTTTGACTCCATTGAAGATAATCACTTTGGTCTTACCCAAGTTTACAGTTAGATGCCTCCGGTCACAAAAAGCAGCGAGTGCATCTAGCTGTGTCTGGAGGCCTTCTTGGGAGGAGGCAATGAGAGCAATATCGTCGGCAAAGAGGAGGATAAAAATCAGGACCTGGTGGAGAAGGCATCCATCTGTATCCTTGATATGCTCTCGGAGGAAGGACTCAAGCTCATCGCTATATATCCCGAATAAAGTAGGTGAAAGGGGGCATCCTTGCTTGACTCCAATGGTGCTTCGAATGAAATTCGACAATCCTCTTGTACGGAGACGGCCAAGGATGGCCTCATAGAGACGCATGATGGCATTCAGGAGAGTCGAGGAAATACCAATCTCCCTTAGTCTCTGGAAAAGATCTTCCCTTGGAACTAAGTCAAAGGCCTTCCGGAAATCTACTAAGCAACAATACACTTTAGAGGATCGATGCTTGGCCTCCTCGATCACTGCTCGAAGAGTGAGGATGTGGTCGATCGTCTGGTGGCCTGGAAGGGAACCTGCTTGGCCCTTGGCCCTGAGTTGTCTCTGCTCAAGAAAGTGGGAGAGCTTCCTGTGAAGTACTGTGGCATATAACTTGGAGAATGTGTGCCCAACCATGATTGTTCTGTAATTTTTGGGATCAGAAGTAGGCCCTGACTTGTGGATCGGGTAGATAATGTGGTGTGACCAGCTATCCGGAAATCCATCTCGAACCACCTGGTTGAAAAGGTCCACTAGATATCCTACTAGAGGGTGAAGTCTGTGCTTGAAGAATTTTGCCTGGAAGCCTTCTTCGTTTGCTGCCTTGCTGCTATTCATTGTCCATATTGCCTCCCTGATATCTTTGTCGGAGAAGAGGTGGCAGAAGGTGGGGGGGGGGGAAGTGACCCGAATCAGGGGCTGCCCAGGGATGTCATATAGTTGGGAGGTATGGGAGAACATAGAGGCAGGATCAAGGTCGATAGGGCTAAGAGGGCGTCGGGAAAGGATGGTTCCCCAGAAATCTTTAGGGGAGCGAAGGAGGAGAGTAGAAAGAACTTGTCTCCTATGAGCAATGAAGAGGCGCTTCTTGCGGTGGAGGAGGTGACGGTAGGCTGAGCAGAGGTCAGGGTATGTAGGTAAAGAGTTCCGAAAGGCGTGTTGGAGGTCCTGATGCATGGACTTACAATCCTGGTCATACCAGTTGTTCATAGGGCAATTTCCCGGTTTGCGGGTGGTGGTGACAGAATGGGTAGAGAAGGGGAAGGATTGGAGCGTAGCTTTCCAGATTGTATGTGAGAGGCGCTGGTATTTGTCCTGGGCGGAGCTGAGGGAGGTGAACTAGGATGTCGATGGGAGAGTCTGCCTGAGGATAGAGGAGGAGATCAGGGTCACTTTCCTCAAATCGGAAGGTGGTTCTAGGGGGACTGCGGGGAAGGGTAAGGGGAGGGTTCTGGAGGTCAAACTGCAGAGAGAATGAGAGGAGGGCGTGGTCTGCGAGGGGGATGGGGGTGACTGAGAAATTTTTGATGTAAGGAAGGATATTCGGGTTGGCAATAGCATAGTCAACCACACTTGCCCCACCTCCAAATGGTTTGCAGGTGAAGTAGTGCGAGGATGGGAAACAAGGTAAACCATTCAGAATTACTAGCCCATGAGATTCTCCCAACTGAAACAAATATTTCCCATAGGTTGTGGTGGGTCCCAGGTGATCCTCAGATGTCCGGTGCATGTCGATCGTGATCGGGTCAATCCCCCGAGTGCAAAATATATCCTCTGTTCTATCATGCATAGGGATCTGGAGGTCTTTGGTCTGGGCGTTGAAGTCTCCTGTGAGAATGACATCCCCTATTGCTAAAAACCTGGTGATGTCAAAGTACAGGTCTGAAAAAGGGTCTCCATCTGAGCTATTGTGAATAGCGTAGGAAGACGAGATAGTCGGGAAGTAACAAACTGCGATATAAATGTCTCTCGGCAGCGATGTTCTGGCTCTGATCTGAATCCACATGAATCTGGCATACTCATCAGTCGCGACTACTGATACTCTGCTCCTGAGGCTATCGCGGACAAGGCAAGCCACACCTCCTGAACCCTTGACCCCCCCTGAGCTCCGTGTCTCCTGTCTGCAAGCTGCTGCCCACTGGTATCCTGTGATGTCTGGGAGAGGCCGGACTGGGCTCGCGTGAGTCTCGGTAACCAGGAGGATGTCCGCTGAGCTAAGGGCTTCATAAAGTAGGCCTGGTGAGGACCATAAGGAGCCATTACCATTCCAGCAGTGAACCGAGAGACCCGTGCCTCGCCTCCCGTCTGTTCGAACCCGTCATTTGGAATTACCTGAGTGGGGTGCCCATCCCGGGGGGAAGGTTTCTCGAATAACTGCTTGAAGATTTCTAATCACTGCCCATTTCCCTGCTTGTCTTGTTGCTGCAACCTATTCCTTGGCTTGTTTCAGTTCAGCTACTTGAGCTCTTGTGAGGTCTTCATCTAAAAATAATTTAGTTGGAAGGGAGAATAGCTTTCGCTTGGCTCGGAGCACTCGAAGTCTGTCTGAGAAGTCACGAAATCTGAGGAAGAGAGTAGAGTCCTGCCCTAGCCAGGCTTTGTCCAAGGTTATGTCTGGTATGTCTAAAGTGTCGCACAGAAACCTGTTCTCGAGGTCCATTGGATCTGCTGGAGAGGGAGGTGTAGGGAGTCCTCTTACTTTAAGATTTAGTTCTCTTGCTCTTCGGGTTCTTTCTTCCACAAGCTTTGCCTGTACTACTTCCTCCACCACTATGAGCGGTGGAGCCTTGTCTTTTCCTTTGATCACCTGTGCCCATGTGCTGATGTGTGAATCTGTCTCCTGTTTAAGGGACACTTGTTGGGACTTGATCTCCTCTTATTTGCTTTTAAGATCTCTGATCTCTGCCTGAGGCTGTAAGGTCTTGTCGGATTGCTGTCCTGCATTTTGTTCCCGGTATTCTTGCAATGTTTTTTTGATAAATGCATTGTCTTCCTCTATCAATAGGAGTTTATCTGATAAAATGCTGATGTCGGCTTGCAGTTCGCGATTCTTTGCCTCCAGATGTTCCATTTTCCTCATGATTTGCTTAATTTGGGATGTCCAAAAAGCGAAATCTGTCTCTAACGCAATATCAGTGGGGCTGTAAACGTTCTTCTCTTTGTTGTGGCACTGTTGTAAGTATTTCAGTGGGCCTCTGTTGTTGAAATCTGGCGTTTCAGTTTCCCCGGGGTCCCTGATCTGTTGCTGTTTTGACATGTTGGTTAAGGAGAAAGTCTCACCCTGCCGGACTACGGGAGGCAGACGGGAGGGGACGGCTGCGAGTTGCAGTGGCATGGGTTACAGCGGCTGCGGGTTGACGGGATGGCAGCAGATGGCTGCGGGCGGGGAGAGCCGACGGGACGTTGCGGGCGGGGGTGGGAGCAGATGGCTGCGGGCGAGTTACAACAGACGGCTGCGGGCGGGGAGCGGACGGCTGCGCGGCGGGGAAGCTGACGGCTGCAGGCGGGTTACAGCAGACGGCTGTGGGCGGGGAGCGGACGGCTGCGGGCGGGATCAGACGGTTGCGGATGGGGAGAGCCAACGGCTGCGGGCGGGAGAGATGATAGAGACTAGAACACCTTCCCATTGCTACAAAGGCATGGTGAGGTGTCTCCTAATGCCCTCCTTGGCACACAAGTCCTTGAATGCGTTGGAGATGTACTACCCACCGTTGTCTGACCTCAACGCCTTGATTTTTTTGCCTGTCTAGTTCTCCGCCAAGGCTTTAAACTCCAAGAACTTTGAGAAGATTTATATTTCTTCTTCATGAAGAAGATCCAAGTCTTTCTCAAGTGGTCATCAATGAAGGTGACATAATATTTGTATCCCATAAGGGATGGAGAGGAAAATGGTCCACAAACATGTGAATGCACCAGTGCTAAGATGCTCTCGGCTTTATTATCTCTGTTGGGAAGGATGTCTTGGCATACTTGCTAAGTGTGCAACCCTTGCACACATCATGCTGGTTAACACTGTGTTGTAGCAATCTCTGTGAGAATCTTCAGTTCCATGGTGTAAGTGACCCATACGCTTATGCCAAAGCTCCCCAAGGTCACAACTTTGCTCACTAACTCCCTTGCTGCTCAAGGCTGCGACTTCTCAAATTGAAGCTTGTGAGTTTCTTCACTCTAACTCCAATCTGCTTAGCTGCCCTAGAGTTGAAAGGCTTGATGAAGGCCTTTCCTCTGTTGAAGATAACCTCATACCCCTTGTTCCCAAGGTTGAGATTGAAACAAGGTTTTTCTTCAAACTTGGGATGTAGAGGACATCTTTGAGGTAGAGAGGATTCCTAGACTCCCTCTCAAACTTGACAGTACCCACGCCTTTGTCTAGGTACTTGCCATCTTCTCCCAACTCCATGTGAAACTGCATGTCCTTTTCGATCAACTGGCTAAAATATTCCTTGTTCCCGGCCATGTGAGAGGATGCTCCACTGTCAACACACCACACATTGCTGGTCACTGAGCTTGCCATGCAATCTATGAGCGAGAACTCCCTCCTAAAGTGAGAAGTGAACTCCTCTACCTGTACTGATGTTGCCATGTGGTCCTTGTTGGACCCCTTCTTCCTTCTTGGACATTTGGCAGAGTAGTGTCCAAATTGATGTCAAAGAAGCATTTTATCCTGCTAAGATCTTTCTTCTTCTTCTTCTCGCCTTTGGAGTTGGACTTTAGCCCCTCTTGTGCCTTTCTTGCCCTTGACCTTCTCCCTTTGCTAGCTAGGGAAAAGTTCTTCTCTTCCTCTATTTTGACGTGAGACCCAGATCTAGTTCACTTCCAAATCTCCTAGATGCAATCACTCTATAGCCGCTTCCGATTTGGACACTTCTCTCTACCACTCACTGCATCAGTGAAGTTTTCCCATGACTTGGAAAAACCCAATAGTGCAAAATTGACAAGGTCTATATCCGAGACTATCTCCCCAACTCTAGCTAACTCATCCCTCACTTGGGTGACTTTGGTGGGATATGAGACCGTGGACTCAAACTTCGCCATCCTGATGTTTCTGAGTTTGTCTTTGAGTACCTGTTTCCTAGCCTCGCTTGAACCTTGGGACAACCCTATGATGGGTGCCCACATAGCCTTTGCTGTCTTCTTCCCAGAGAGGTGAGGTATGGTATGATCCTTAACTCCTTCAAGGATAATTCTTTTAGCCTTTTCATTCTTCTTATTGTGTTGGTCCAGTTGCTGAGCGTTTGTTGGTTGGGTTGGTGAACTATCCACAAACTCCCAAACTCTTTGCTCTTCCAACACTACATCATTCCTTTCTCTCTAAGAACAAATGTTTGAGGCCCCATCAAGGCGGTCCTCAAATCTCAGGCCCAAATATGCCATGTTGTAGTGTGATCTGCTTAGAAACCATAATGTAGAACTTGCTTGGAGAAAACCCTTGCCCAAAGCTCTATCTAGAAATCCCTAGTGCAAAGCTCTGTTTGGAAAACCCTAGCACAAGTGCTCGCTAATAAATTGCATTTTCTCTACCTTTAAACTTGTTCCTAAGGAAGTAAACATGCTTTCCAGTCTTCAATCAGAGGGTGATCTCTGATACCATGTTAGTTTTTAAAACCAACAACTAATTTAATGAAATTTCAGAAGTGAAAGAGCTAAACTTTAACTTTCAAAAGCATTCATCAAAGATACTGAGTTTCCTAACTGGATATTGCAACAAAAATAAACTTGATGACACAAGCACATAAAATATTCAACACCAGAAAATTACCTAAGAAACCCCAACTAGGGAAAACCCGCAACGTGTGTTTGTTCTTTTATTTCTTCTCAGCTAATTGTTCTTTTAGGAAAAAATTGCAATGGAAAGGGGAAAAGCTTCCCTCACTCTTAGCATTTCTTGAAGGTCTCTTTGTGCCCAAACTGGATTGTACACTACTCTCACAGTCCGCTCCTCTTTCGCATGGCCCTCTCCACTTGCGCACTGTATGGAATCCGTACAACCTTCTACTTGGGCTTTTTGAGCTGAGAAACTCTGTATGGCTGTGGGAATTACTTAGTTGGGAAATCTGAGGGTCATATGGCTCCTTTCCTTCTGCCCTATTCTGTTGGTAATGAAGCCCTAGTGTTGAGTAACCTGGTTGCAACAACTAAGAAGAACACACACCACTGTGATGCACAAGTTGAACTTCCCACCAATTGCCTCATCTCCCCTATATAACTCGACCTAGGTCCCACAAAGCACTCACAACGCTGTGAATACTTTAAAATATTAGGCTGGCACAAATTATAAATTGATTTTAGGAAAAATAAATTTTCCCTAATTCAATACATAGGAAATAATAAAAATCTACAAGTAGTGGATTGTGGGTCCCTTTGCTAAATTTAGTGCACCTCTAAACTTAGCTAATCCCTTCCTTTTCTAACTCCATTCAACATATATGTGTGTGTGTGTTGTTTTCCATAGGTCAAGGGGTTTAGCTCAACCTGTTGTTCTGAATATTGCTCGGAATTTGGCTAGTGGCTTCCTAGTTCGAATCCCCCTTGGTGAGGCACATTAATCTACATTGATAGATTTACTAGGGATGCCATTAACGAATGCGAGAAAGCATCCCTTGGGAAGGATCTCTTGTTTCTCCTTGTTTGGAGCTAGAATTTACAAAAAATCTTGATGGACTCATATTTGTTTTTGTCGACTGTTTTCCATCTCATATGCCAGCATAACACTGGTCAATTCTAAAATTTTCTATAGCTAGAGTTGGATCATTCATATGGATTCATAATCATGGAAATTATTTTCAACCATTGAAATTATGTGTTCCTCATAAATCACTTGTCCTTTGTAAGCTTCCTAAATCCCATTGTCAAGTTTTCTTATTTGTTGTTCTTGGGTCCTCTTTGATATTTCTTGTTGACTTCTTTTGCTTCTAATTCTTTTCCATGTATGTTCTATTCTTTTGCTTATTGCTTAAATTGCTTCCTAAAGATCTATCATTGAGATTTGTAGTCCAGAGCGTTGTCGTTTTGTGGCTCCTTAGGGTTTGATTCTATGCTTGGTCTCTCATAACTATAGGGGCTTCCTTTTGTTTCAATTCCTTGTTTACTTTGATTGTCATGTACTCTTTTGTCAATATTTCCTTCAATTTTAGGCATTTATTTGTTTTGTGGCCTCTTGGCTCACATGAAACACAACACAGGTACCCATGACTATTGCATGTGCAATTTAGTGTTGTATGTCCCTATGTTCTATATAGGAAGTATTTGCAAGATTTCTTCCCTTTTGGTGACGTCACATTGGTGCTAGTATTTTGCTCTTGCACTTCATAGACATTTTTATTGTTCACCACTGAATATCCTTCTTGGTAAAGCTTGGGCATTAAAGACATTTAACTCATTCGACCTTGCAGGTTCATCTCTATTGACAAACATGATTATGTTCCTTGGATTCTTAAAGCAATTCAAGGATCCATGGTTTGTAGTGTTTTGATCCTCATGACAATTATACTTAGCCGAGTTTTGAGGGGAAAAATCTCA
Organism: Pinus taeda; assembly: GCA_000404065.3. Classification (NCBI taxonomy): domain Eukaryota; kingdom Viridiplantae; phylum Streptophyta; class Pinopsida; order Pinales; family Pinaceae; genus Pinus; species Pinus taeda. The sequence goes on along the minus strand of APFE030283200.1, from coordinate 70,841 downwards.
TTCATCCTTCTTGGCTCATATTTAGTTTGCTTTGGCCTTTATTTGCGTTTGGGTCGTCCCCATGTTTGCTTGCTTTTGCAAATTTCTTCAATGTGTTTTTCATTTTTCGAATTTTGTATGTGTTTATTATTTATTATTTTCTTTGTCCATCACAAAAAATGTCCAACAAAAATGTCTATTTATTATTCCATTTCTATTGCTACATTGCCTACTTTTTTGTATATCTTTGGCCTTCTTGTTTGGGTATTTTGCTTGAATACTTGAGTTGAGTCCTAATATGCTCTAGCTAATTTTTGTTTCTTCGAGACCTTGATAGCTAAGTTGTCTCATTAATTCCTTAATGAGAAGGATTCTCATTGAAGTAAGTCTAAGTTATCTTTGAATTTGTATGTGACTGCTAGTGGTTGAACGAGTTTTGTCCATTTGCCTTCCTATACAATGTTAGAGCGGTTTCCCACAAGGAACTTGCAAACTATGCACATTAATTTCCCCTACCCTTCTCTCTGTCTCTGTCTCTCTGTCTGTCTCTCTCTCTTTTACATGTAACCAAACACCCCACCCTATAGCCCATAGGTAATGGTAAGATATTCCTTATGGCTCACAACCGCATCAACAATTGGCTCACGAAGAGTGAAACATATCACAAGTGAGATAGGTGGGGAGGATAACATTTCTCCTCCCTAACTTCTTGTGCTAGACACAATTGACTATCCTTTTCTCTAGACGCTTGTTATATGCCCATTTCTCCATTTCTCCAAGTTAATGGTCATCCTTGTTTGTGCTTCCATTATAAATTGGGATTCATGATGGATCCATGCTTTGAGGTGTTTTTTGTTGATGATGGACATCTCTATTCTTCTTAGAACTATTTGCACCTGTGTAGATCCATGTTAACTCTAGATCTATCATATGTCAAGAAGGATCAAATCCATTGAGGTGAAAACTTTTTTCTAGATTGAAAAAAAATGGAGAAAAGGTTTGCACATTGAGGGATTTGATCCATACTTAATATGGTTCTACATTGGTGCACTCACATGCAACTACTTAGAGTTTGATAATAGCTTTTATTATATAATTTTCTTTGATAATGTGTTTATCATATATTTTCCACTACCAATATATGTTTATTATATTGACATATATATGTTTATTGTATCTTATTTTAGTCACATTCATTTTATTTGCATTATGTTTTCTTTTGTTTGCTTGCATGTTCGTGACTTGCAGGACTAGCTTGTGATCTAAGAAATCGTGATCTAGGGGCATCTAAGTTGTCAAAATTGCTTAGGGATCACACCCGACTTGGCTCACACCAACCCTTAACATGGATTATTATTTTGGTGTCTGCTCCCAAGTATTGTGAGTTTTGATCCTTGGCCGCTTTACAAAACAAAAACCTTGAAATCCAATCATGCTAGTGAGATTTGACTTATTTGTGTTATGTTTCTCGTATTTCTATTTGTGATTTACTCGATGTTTATTATATTGGCATATATATGTTTATTGTATTCTTATTATACCTGTTGCAGGCATGGTATTACGCATTCAATTTTGTTTTGACTGCCTATTAGTTTGCCTTCGACCAAATTTTTTTGTCACTTACCCATAGTTTAACATTAGGAATTCAATTTGTATTATTTATTATTATTATTTAAATTCATTTATTTGTAAGGTGATTGGTTGAGGTCTTATTGTGGGCTGTTTAGTAACTTCCATTTCCATTAGTTACTAATTTTTTGTTTTTAGTTTCATTTCATTTTTATTAAACTTTCTGATTTTTTCCCTTTTTTCTATTATCCATTTTCTTGACTTTTAACATTACTTACTATTATATTAAAAACATATTTTAATAATTTTAATATATATATATATAAACAATATTAGTTAATCATATTTCTTAATTTTTGGCAATGGCTTTCAACAATACAATATTTTATTAGTTGTTTTATTTTTAAGATGAAATCTTTGTCTTTATTGTTTTTAGCTTAATTAAGCTTTATTTAAGCTAAGCAACAGGTACTAGCTACTATGTAGCTCTTGTTTTAATCACATTCATTTTATTTGCATTATGTTTCTCACATTTCTATTTGCAATTTATTCCATGTTGTTTGATATTAAGACGTATTGTAATTTACTCCTACCATTTGCATACTAATATCAATACCTACATTGAATAGTTCCTTAAATAATTGCGACTTGTTCATTTTGAAATGTACTATCTTTGAAATCAATGCACTATATTATCAAAAGTCGATATAGTGCAAGATATTTTATTTATCATTGTCAATCAAAATATTTTTTTGTTACACACACACCCACACACCATGTGTCAACTCCATGTTGATCATGAAAGGAATTACACAATGCCCTCTCATAGCAACACACCACATGAATATTTATACTATAACATTTTATCTTTTTTTCTTGGTGTCTAGAGGAATCGACAACTAGGCCAGTCTTGTTCTCATGTGACAAGGGGTTGATTCCCACTACTACCACTATAACCTCTAGGTATCATCGCCTTGCTCCAAAGACGACAATACAAGTCTACTCAAGGGGATTGAACTTGGGACCTTCATCACTCACATTACTTTACATGTCACGGGCTTGCCAAGTGAGCTACCCCCAGGGGGAAACTATAAGAAATTTGTTACTTTCAGCTATATATATATATATAAGAAGTTGATATTGAATTATTCTATTTATGGTAGACATTGAAATATCTTTTTTGTTATTAGTATTGTTTTTTAATTGCCATCTGTTGATATTGAAATATTTTATTTAAAGTGGACATTGAAATATTTTATTTATGGGCAACATTGAAATAACTATTTTGCTATTAATATATTTTTTAATTGCCACATGTCAAATCCATGTTTGGTAGGGAAGGAATCACACATTTCCCAAATACTTGGTTGTGGGAAGCACCTCTCAATGCAATCATACTTGTTTTTACAGTCTCGATGTAGGTCATTTGAGTTGTCTCTATAATTTTTAAGTACTTCTTGAGGGACTTCTTTGACTTCTCTGCAGATTCCTTCCTTTGTCCCATTCACTTTTATGTTCTTTGTGCTAATATTTATCCCAAAATACATCTCATTCTTTGTTCCCAATTTTTTCTATTTGAGGGTTTCCTTACTCATTGCTGACAAGGTTTGATGTCTCACCTTACATTCTCTTGCCTTTCTGCACTATGTTTCATTTTGCTTTTTGTGGGAACGCTATGGGCATTCGTGCATTTTTCAAAGTTTGTGAGTGCGCTTGTTCTTCATTGCCTATTCTTCTCAGGATTGTGCTTTACTTCTCCTTTTTATTCCTTGTCTTCAGTGATGTCATCTTTGTCCAATTAGTTGTCCAATCCACTATTAGTTAGATGTCTTATCTCCTAACCAATCAATATTGAGTCTTGATTCCACATTTGGTATCTAGTACCTTAACTGTCCTAGGGTTTTGGTTGAAGACAAGATTTCGAAGTGAGTGCATCTAGCAAATAACTTAACCAGGTAATGCTTAGTTCATAATAATGGAGACGTAGTTTCAAAGTGGGCTTTCCTTCTAGATTTTAGGTTTCCAAATATAAATTTGTGACTTATATGTTGCTTATATGTTTTTCCTATAATGGATTATATTGTGTTATTGTTTCTATTTATAGACATGAATCAAAGAAATGCTTAAGGATGTACGTAGTTCATGAGATAAGGCGTCGTTAAAAATTCTATTGTTTTGATGTTTTCAGAGTTAATATTTGCTTGTAGTTAATATAAACGTTGTCCTTAGTACTGACATATATGTCTAATATGTTCACCACTAGTTGCACAACTGATTCAGGGGGATATTGGTGGCTGCCCGCTTATTTCACTTGGACCCCCACCACAGTTTCTTTCAGTTTCATTAATTGTAGCACACTTTACTATTTTTCACAGTTTTTCGGGTCCTGAACTTTCAGAGCCGTTTTGAAGCCCTAAACAACGTTTTTTGGAAAAGAGGCAAACCTGTAGCTTGTAATAAGGGTTTGCAATCGAAAGTTGTAGTTCTTGGAGAGATCTTTCTAACGAGATATTGTATGCGTCAAACAAAGATCATATGCCAAAGTTACGACCCCAAGAAGTTGATGTACCAATCAATGTTGCATTAATCGTTATCGGGATAATATCGACGTGAGGAAAAATTCGGAATTATCGGGAAATAATCGTTTGGTACAAAAATATTCATTTTTTTTTTCATTTTTTTTAATATCTAAACCATCTACAACATAAAATAAATACATTGACACATAAATATGATAAAAGAACTAATATATAAGATGTTTAATAACATTTCTAGTGCTAAAATCACACAACATTGAATCATGTCCTGAATAGTAAGTCCTGACTCCTGAGTCCCAACTCAGCCTCAAAATATCAACAAAAAATATAATAATGTATCTCGTCATGTCATAATGTCATATACAATAAAATGAAGAAAATAACTAAAGTCTAATCCTATTGATTTCCGCTGCCCCTCTTGCGAGAAAATGCCACAGCTTTCCCTTTCCCTCTAGATGTAGATGATGGTGCTGGTGGAGTTGGCAGTGGAGTCCGCTATGCTCTAGAAGCTGAAGAACTAGAAGTAGGAGCTATAGGAGGTAGATCATGTCCTCTACTGGTGGCAGGGGTAGCCTGGGCAGGTGGTGTCACCTGGAAACATTACAATCTCCCAATCCTGAAATCCTGAAAAACTGATAAGTCTGTTGGATTTTGAATGAAATCTAAAATTCTACTTTCTCCATATGAAATCCAATGAGGTCGGAACCACTCTCAAACAGCTTGAGTCATTTCATGGTAATGTTAAAAATTAAGTAAAAAGATGGAAATGAAGATTAAGGAGAATGTCACTTTTACTTTAAGAATTTAACATTACCATGAATCGCATATCAATACTAGGGCCTATACTTGATCATTAAGCTGCCCCACTCAAAAATTATTTGTTTCTTTAAAAAAAAATTGCATTTCAAACATTTAGCATCCCTTAAAAAACCAAAAAAAACATTATAAAACCTCGCTGCCGGAGACCCCCACGATTTTTTCGTTTTTATCGCGATTTTTTCATAAAATCGCGATTTTTTCAATAAAAATCGACAAAAAAAATATCGGCGATTTTTTCGTTTATTTATCACGATTTTATTGGCAAGGGGAAAAAATCGCGATTTTTTCATTTTATCGCGATGTTATCGCGATTTTCACAACACTGGTACCAATTAACCCCAACGGGGCTTATAGACTTTTGGCATTTCTTCTCTTAGGGTTAGGTTTTTGGATGTTTAGGGTTTTCCATTATTTCTCAATAATAAATAGGCCTCCGAGCCTCATTGTAGCACAATTCAGAAGACATGTAGCTGCCATCACATCTCTTCTCAAAGATAAATTATCATCGCCTGAGCTAGTTTGTTTCCATTATGCATGTAAACAATTTTCAATGTTTATTATTAATCAATTGAAGGCATGTAGCCGTCGCACAGTTCATAAGGCATGTAGCCATCACATCTCTTCTTAGAGATAAACTATCATCACCTGAGCTAGTTTGTTTCCATTATGCATGTAAACAGTGTTCAATGTTTGTTGTTAATCAATTGAAGTTCAACTTTCACTGTAGCTTTGTGTTCCTGTGTAATTCTGTATTTCATTTTGTTCCTGGCTAAATCCGGATTAGTTGTATCAGAGTGGTCTGCTTTTTCTTTGATTTTCTGTGTAGGTCCCCAAAAAGTCGGGGTATAAGGAGTTGGGACTTGAACTAGTTGAGCCCTTGCAAGATTGTCTCCATTGACACCGACGACCTCCCATGGTGGAAGAAAAGAAAGACGAGGGAGCAAGAGAACTTATCAAATTGTTGCCCGAAGAAACCCTTGAGTGGCATAGGAATGAGATGATGGACAACTTTGCCCAGATCCTTTGACGGATGCCAATAGGCGATGCATCTTCATCCAACTATCACTTGGAGGCGCTACCCCTTTAAGGTACAAGTTAACTTTGACATTCCTGTATTTGAAGGTCAAATAGACACAAATGCTGTAGATAAATGGTTAAATCTGCTAGAAGGATATTTTCGGTTCATGATTTTTCCAATAGGGAAAAGATTACTTTTGCGCTCTTCAAAGTTGCCCCCCACGTCAAGGACTAGTGGGAATCCTACTGTGAGCAGAAGGAAAAGAGGGAGCCCTCACCATTTTTAGCTGCATCCACTTGGAACTCTTTCCGAGACACCGTCAAGGAACAATATTATCTTGTTGGGAGCTATGAAGATAAGTACATAAAATGGACCACACTATGGTAGGGAAGGGACCAAGTGTGAAAATTCCTCAACCAGAATCCCTACTTCATCAACTGATGATTACTCCTATTTGTTAAATTCCTTTAAACAAATTACTTGTAGTTCCTACGACAAATATTGTAATACATACACTGCAACCTTCACTTAATTGATATATATTCGGAAACAAGAGACTGAGCAAGAAAGAAAATACAACACAAATGACACCATTATTTTTAGGCAAATGTCCTCGGAAAAACCCAATGCGAGAAAACCGGTGTAGCAATTCGAGGGGTTTATTATTATTAAGCAGTAGTTTTGAATACAACTCTGGATGCCCTTTTAGCAATCCAGTTACAGATAAAAAGACATTGGCAAAAAACTTAGTGGGATTACCTCACTCCACTCGACAAATCCCCACTAATCCGACAGCTGAACTGACTGTCCCTGACTACAACTTTGCTGCCCCTTCGCAGTAACTGCGTGGAGCTCTCTGAGGCTCTGCATTAGTCCTGCGCTGGGTCTCCTTGGCTCTTGGAGCTTTGACATCAATCCTCCCGGTTGATCTGACAACTCCCCGACAATTTTCGGACTTCTGCTGGAAGACAACTCTACCTTTGTGCTGACCCTTCTGGTTCTGCGTCAAGCACTGCATGGGCCCTCCAGGCCCAGCGTCAGTCCTTCTTGGGTTTGCGCTACCTCCATTGGTGCTTCGTTGCCTCTCTGTTGAGTATTCGGCGTTCCGGAGAAGATACTCCAACCCAACTATCCTTGTCTTTCAACTGCAATAAATCTACTCGATCAAAATTTCCTCCTGAGAACTTCTCACTTCAGAAATTCTATCTCTTGATCTCTTGGGTGTATTTTCCAAATGACCCTCAAGACCCTTCTTATATCTTTCTGTTCGACAACCAACGACCTAGATTAACTCCTAATCAAAGGCTCAGATTGTTTTGGTTTGATTTCCGTCTTCTTCTAGAAGTTACACCCACAATTAGATTAATACCCATTAATATTTTTAATTTTCTAAGTTTAGAATTAGGGTCCCATTAAAATATATTAATTATTTTAATAAAATTGTCTCTAGGTGGAATTTCCCAAAACACTTGATGGGTTCTTTGGAATACATGTGCCCAAGCCTCCTTGCAAAATTTGAGGCCTAGAGCACATCTGATGCTACCCCAAATCAACAACAAGACATGCCAGAGTTCACAAATATTTTTCATACCCTCCACACAAAGTTGGATATCAAGGATTCTGAGTGGCATTTGGTGCTCAAGTATCGCGATTGTCTACACAAATACATCTAAAATGAGATGGAGTTCCTAAACATCTCCTCGCTTGGCGCTGTATAACGATATGCCATAAATATTAAGTAGAAATTTAAACAGAAGAAGCGAGACTTTGGATCTACGAATCCGAAGTAGGGAAAGGGCACCCCCAAATCGTAGAACAAAGGACAAAGGCAAGGTGGTGTAACCCAAGACAACCCATCAAAGCCGCAAGCAAAGAACAACACCACGAAGACGAAGGACACAGGAAAGTGGTGTGAGTTCTACAAGAGTCCCACTCACAACACAAGTGAATGTTGTGCCAATAGTCCTTGGTGGCCAAGCTCAAGGATTTAAAAGTAGATGCATGTTCTGACTTTGAGTCAGAACCCGACAAAGGGAGTGACAAAGGGAAGCAAATTATCGATGTAGAACCCAGCGCCATTATTGCCACCACCAAGGTCTAGAAGATTGAGGCCGAACATACAGAGGAAAGGGAGTGCATCTCTTCCACTCACAAATGTGTGTGAAGGGGTCTTCGTTGCAGTTCATTGTCGACAGCGGGAGCCAAAAGAACCTGATCTCACTAAAGGTCGATAAGTGGTTGGGCCTATCGACCACACCACACCCGCAATCATACACCATTGGGTGGCTCCACCAAGGATGAGATCTTCACGTCAGCCAACAATGCCACCTTCCCTACCACATCAAGCCCTTCACGAATGAGATATTGTGTGATGTTGCTCTTCTTGAAGTCATGATGTGTTATTAGGCCAACCATACTTGTGGAAGCGTCATACTATGTATGAGTTTAGGCCTCACATTGTTATTATTACTCTGGGCAATAAATTGTACATGATACCGGAGGTAGCCTCGCCTACTGCCATCTCTTTGATCTTTGCCAAGCAATGCAATAAGATCATCTTTTAGACCGGGAAATTTGTTTTCTTTCTGATTCGCTTACTTTGAAAGGGGAAGATCATGGCCACATCCATGGCCCTTGGGAAGGGTTCCTCCACGTAGCAAAAGCAGGTGGATAAGGTCATGGAAGAATATAGGGACATCTTCTCCTCACCCACAGGCGTACCTTTGCACTATTAGGTCAAGCATTCGATCAATCCGACTTCCGGAGCACCTCTACCAAATGGGCCGATATACTACCGCTCCATTTTGGAAAGTGAAGAAATCAAACAGTAGATCTAGGAGTTGCTGCAAAAAGGGCACATCCGACCAAGTTCTTCATCTTGTGGGAGCCCGATTGTACTTGTGCAAAAGAACTCTTCATTGATTATTGGACATTAAACAAAATCACTGTCAGGAAAAAGTATCCAATCCCACATATTGATGACCTTCTTGACCAGCTCAAGGGGCCAAGCACTTCAGCAAAATCGATTTGAAGTCTATTTATCACCAGGTTCCAATAGAACCCACAGATCTATGGAAGACCACCTTCAAATCCAAGGAGGGCCTTTTTGAGTGGTTGGTCATGCCTTTCGGGTTGACAAATGCCCATGCAACTTTAATGAGGCTGATGGATGACATCTTGCGGCCCTTCACAAACTTGTTCGTGGTTGTATATCTGGACGCCTTCCTCATCTTCAACAAGGGTTTGGAAGAGCACTTGCAACACATTCGATAGGCCCTTCAAACCCTGCGACAATACAAACTATGTGCCAATTTGGAGAAACGCATTTTTGGCATGAGCCAGTCTAATATCTGGGTTACATCATTGATGAGCAAGGGATGCATGTGGATCTGGTTAAGATCCAAGTCATTCGGGATTGGCCAACCCTGGCCACTCTAACAGAGCTTCGCAATTTGTTGGGCCTTGTCAATTTTTATCAGAGGTTCATGTTGGGATTCTCTCATATCACTTGGCCTTTGAGTCAGGTTACCAAGGGTGGAGCGAAAGCAAAGTTTTCTCGGTTCGAGTTCTAACAGAAGACGTTCATTGAATTGAAGCAACGCCTTTTCTTTGCACCAATTCTCATATTACCAGACCTGCAATAACCATTTGAAATTGAGACAGACACTTCCGACTATGCTATTGGTTTAGTTCTCACCTAGCAAGGGCATTTGGTGGCTTATCACAGCGAGACACTTTCCAATACAATTTGGAAATACCCCACCTATGATAAAAAGATGTATTCTATCATATAGACTTGCCAACAATGGAAACATTACATTCTGGGGAAGGAGAAGGTCATCCACACATATAACCAACCTCTTCAGTTTATACATACACAAGGGAAGTTGTAGAATGATCACCATCAAAAGTGGTCTACATATCTGTAACAATTCCACTTGAACATTAAATACAAGAAGGGTAACAACAATAATGTCGCTGATTGCCTCAGTTGGCCCCTGTTGCAACATTGGCTACTATTCTCAATTCTTGTGGCCACGAGACCTGTAGATGGCTACAACTGTACAAAAATGAATCATGATCCAAAGTTCTCCACCACATACCATATGCTAGTGGATGGCAAGCAAATTCCAGACTTCCAGCTTTAGGATGCATTATTATGCTACCTGGGCCACCTTTTTGTTCCTTCAAGCGAGCGTGGAAAGCTAATTTGGGAGGCACACTACAGTTGGGTCACAAAACACTGTGGTGTGGAGAAAACTGTGGCCGTTCTACAAAAGTATTTTTATTGGCCAAAACTATGACAAGATGTTGGAAAATATATCAGATCCTGCACTACTTGTGCCATCGCCAAGCCAATCATCAAGAAGCAAGGCCTGTACACCTCTGCCTACTCGCAACCAGCCATGGGAATCCATTTCCATGGACTATTTGTTTGACCTCTCTTCTACCAAGCAAGGTAATGACTGTATTTGTGGTCGTAGACAAATTTTCTAAGAAGACTATATTGGTGGTCTGCAAGAAGAGTATCACAATAAAAGACACTACCAAACACTTCTTTGAACGAGTGTGGGTACATTTTGGGATCCCACAAACCATTATATTAGATCAGGATAATAGGTTCTTGAGCACATTCTGGTCAAGCCTCTGGACATTATCGGACACCAAGCTCACCAAGTCAACTACATTCCATCCCCAGATTGATGGTCAGACAGAGGTCGTCAACAGGATGATAGTGCACATATTACTGGTTGCAGTCTCTTTCAAGTGGGTCTGAGATTCCAACCATTTTGTTCGATTGATGTTGCCATGCCTCATGTGACTACATAGATAGAATCCGTACAGGCTGATAAAGCAACCAGATTTATTGAACGTATCCAACACAGCTGCTAGCAGGTTCAGGGCATCTTGGAGAAGTCCAATGCTAAGTACAAGTAACGACATGATCAACATTGGGTGCCGCATAAGTTTCATGTGGACGACAAAGTTTTGTTGCATTTGTAGAAAGAATGCCTTGCCGGAGCCCATTGGAAGATCCAACCACTTCGATACGGGACTTACACCATCACCAACGTTGTGGGAGACAATGCTTTTGAGCTCAACATTCGTCCATTCCTTAGCCGGCACCCAGTGTTCAATGTGGACCGCCTTTGACCATACTTTCCACCATTGCTAGACACATTAGACATTGCAAAACAACTAACACCAACAGAGTTCAACCCAAACTGCATGGAACAGGCCACAACTGATCAGATCATGAACATAGATCAATAACACTCGCCAACAAAAGCTCCAACTGTATTGGGTTGTCAAAATTGGCCAACTCCTGCACCAAGGCAAGTGCCTTACTAGGGACCAAGTTTAGTAGAAGTTTTCCCATCTCATGGAGACACTCAACGCAATTGGGACCATTGCTTTCTAAGATGGTAGGACTGATCCAGGTGGATATTGGTGGCCACCCGCCTATTCCATTTGGACCCCCACTACTGTTTCTTTCAATTTGCTTAATTGTAGCACACTTTACTATTTTTGGCAGTTTTTAGGGTCTTGAAATTCCAGAGCCGTTTTGAGGCCTTAAACAATGTTCTTGTTTGAAAATGAGCAAACCTGTAACCGGCGGCAAGGGTTTGCAGTCAAAAGTTGTAGCCTCTGATATATCTTTCTAACAAAGTATCATACACATCAAACGAAGATCGTATGCCAAAGTTATGATCTTGAGAAATTGATGTACCAATTAACCTTGACAGGGCCCACAAACTTTTGGTGTTTCATCTCCTAGGGTTAGGTTTTTGGATGTTTAGGGTTTTTCATTATTTCTCAATAATAATAGGCCTTTGAGCCTCTCAGAGATAAGTTACCATTGCCCAATCTAGTTTGTTTCCATTATGCGTGTAAACAATTTTCAGTGTTTGTTATTAATCAATTGAAGTTCAGTTTTCGTTGTAGCTCTGGGTTTCTGTTTAATTTTGTATTTCATTTCATTCCTGCCTGAAACTGGATTAACAACATTTTAGGTGGCTAGTGTTTTAGTGCTAAGTGAGTGCATTCTCTTGGGGTGGAATGCCCGAGTACAAGAGGGACGGGAACTCCAGCATACAAGAGGATGAACAAATGCAAAATAGGTGAAATACAATGAACAAGAAATCCGGATGAGAACAAAGATCACTCTGTCATATATTAGGTTTGGATTGGGAATCTTGGACAATGGAAGATTAATTAATCTGAGGTCCAAAATATCGGGTATTAAATAGCAAAGGTCAATTTCTAACTAGAGACTCGAGAGTGGACTAAGGCTAAGGCAAGACAATTGTGGTTGGTGATCAAAGGGGATAAGCAAGGTCCATTGTGTGGATGTACATCAAGAGTTACGGACAACAAAATACTTGGCTCAATAAGTTGGGAGAGAGAGTCTTTACATTGAGGAAATGGATTTGAGGGAGTTTTGGAATTTCCTATGATTGAAACAAATTTGAAACCAAGAGATTGTTGCATTTAAATACCGACAGCAACTTGCGTTTCGGGAATTCTCTTTGGTCAAGCTTGGGAGGGTTAATGAACCTTCTGGAGTGAGATTTTCTCGAGTAAATATGGGAAATTTTATATCTGTATCTTTCTATTGCCTTCACTGTGTTGCAACCGTAAGTGGATGTTTCTCTGGGGTTTATTATTAGCAATGTGCCAGATGTCAAAACACTGGTTGAGCTAGATCTCTTTTACTGGTAGAATTATGTTCTATTAGAGTGATTAACTATCACCGGTGAAAGTGATTGTCATCATCATATGAGAGCTAGTACTATACTAGTTTAGGCCATCATATAAACTTACAATAAATTTATAATCATACTGGGATTGAGTTGGCTACGCAGCAGTAACGGATGAAGCACAGTTGGGTAAGAGTGCGTGGTTCAATTTTCTATAGAATTTCTCATCATTCTTATAGGCCACCTTATGCAACATGGTGGGTGTCAGGGGAAGGACAGTAGCTTGAGAGTTGGTTGGGAGGCTTGCATATTCGTGCCTCTTTTTAGTTCGTGCAAGAATAACTAGATTTGAATACGTTATCGCTACTATAGACATTATGTGCATGGTATGGAATTGTGATTAAAATGAAAATGGATTTTAGAAGTATTGCTCAAGCTCGGGCTTATGATTTAAAGATTGCACAACCCTATTATGGTGTTCTGGGTTGTGAATGTGAAATTAAATTTTGGTGAGGATTCCTGGAATCGAAAATAGCTTCTAAAGAAAATGTTATGATGTTGTATTCTGATATTGAGATTAATATAAATACTTCCTTTTTGGTAACGAGCCCTATCGAAAATTCAGTAGATGTCAACAACGTGGACTGCTTGTATTTCTGTCGATTTTGGCAGGCATATATTGCTTTCAAAGCATGGCCTGGGTAGCCTTATAGCCCTGACGGAAAAGGGTACAGCTAAACTTGGGCAAAATACACACTTTGAAAGGCAAGGTTGTAACCACCCTTCTTTAAGTGATACTTCATCAAACCAATCACCCTATATCTTACTTTGAATATGCATACCTTTCTAATTTCGAGTGTTGTACTCAGCGACATGAAAATCGATGTGCCGTGGCTAAACGGAACGATATTGAGGAGAAATGACTTCAGAGATGTGAACGCCTTCGTCGAGGTTGTATCGAAAATCGGGAATTAGGAATATAAGAAATAGACCTCTCGAAAACTAACTGTTTTCCTAATAATTTATAAAGAAAACTGAAACTTAGATCTAGGTTGAACGGTCATTGTGTAGTGCACTGCGCTGTTGATTGAGGTCCCATCGATTTTTGAGAAAATTAATTCGCGTCGAGCAATTGGACGGAGTCCATAGAGAGAGATGGGACGTGACAAGAAATCATTGATTTCCAACTAAAATCCAATAGTTTGGATTAAACTAGTAGATTCAGGCCGTGTACTGTTGCCCTCAGTGACTTCCAGAAAAGATCAGAGGAGCACCGAGTTTCTTACTAGGAAGTTGTCATCCCAGCGTCTCGTCATAGAAACTGCTGAAGACTTCTAGACGGATTTCCGGTTCCTGTACACCGCCGTGGCGGCTCTGCAAGAAGCGGCGGAGACATATGTTGTTGGCCTTTATGAAGACACGAACCTGTGCGCCATCCACGCCAAGAAGGTTATCATCCAGTTCCGAACTCAGCAACAGAAAAAGTAGCGTTGCATTCGGTTAGGTAGCAATCCGTAAAACTCTCTTCTTAAAAATAATGGGCAGTGAGAAGTTAAACGTGGACGACTTTGTTGAAGAAACAAGCATTCCATTGGAAGGGAAGCCTACCCCCGACTTCTTCCAATGTTTTTTCCAGGCGATTGTTACTTTGGGGAGATAAAAAGTGGGCTTTACATTGAGTCCAAAGGTTCCACATTATGATGGAGCTGTTTGCGAAGTATTTGACGAAAGGTCAACATGATTTTTTTTTTTGACGAAATCTGTGCGTTGTTGCACAGTAAGTGTTTGACAGAATGCTTGCATGTTAAGTGTTTGAACATAGTTCTGTTACACAATTATTTGATGCAGATCCTGACACAAGGATAGGATTTCAAATTATGATAAAATCTCTCTTAGCTAAATCCTTGTGCGTGTGGGTGAATTCCAACAGTGATGTTGTGGATTTAAAATACAAATTGGAGCATAGTCTAAGGATTCTTTTGGTCAAACAGCACCTTATTTATGACAGCAAATGATTGGAACGTCTTTCATTTGTTTGGTTACGAAATTAGTAAAGATTCAACTCTTATATTGGCACTGTGATTGCATGGAGAAATATGGGTGTCTTTTGGGAATGCAGTGAAAAATACTTCTACTACTAATGCTTTAAAGCCTTCACCTATTTCTAGTGTCTATATTGTGGAGCATGTTGAAGAGGTGCCAATGGTGGAGATTACAGTGACGAGGGACAGCCATCTACATTCTTTATTTGAAAAAAATGCTACATGTCTTGGACAAAAAAATGTGAGCTCTCTCTTTGTTCCAAAGGATTTTTTTTTTCAATCTTTGGTTATGATGAATACCAGAGAGTGTTTGAGGAGGGTCTCCGGTTTTGGGAAAGATGAGGCTTTCTAGGACTCGGTTTCCAGATTTTGATCCTAACTTTATGACAAATAATAGAATGCCATAATTGGTTCATCTCACTAGGTTTGTTCCAAAGGTTTTTAAATTGTTCAGTGCTTTGATTATGTTGATTATCAGATACTTTATTAGGAGGGTCATTGGTTTTGGGAAACACATGGCTTTCTATAACTCCAATCCAGATTTTGATCCTCACTTTATGACAAATACTAGAATGCCAGATTGATCCTCACTTTATGACAAATACTAGAATGCCAGATTGGGTTCATTATCCCTAGTTTGTTTTTACATTTTTGGCATTAACTAGTTTTTGAGGATATTGGAAATTCTTTGGGGACTTGCATCAAATCAGATCTTGAGAGAGCTTTGGTGGGATTATGTACATGTGCTTAAGTTTGTCTTGAGACAGATCTTAGTAAGGGTCTTCTAGAGAGCGCTTCTCAAATTGAATTTTTAAAAAATATACTTAGGTTTTAAATTATGGAAACCAAACATTTGTGTTGTTGAATATGTCATCTCCACGGACATCTAGAGTTTTCTTGTACTCATTGGCATGCTCATCCTCGTCCTCCTAGGAAAATTGGGAAAAAAGCGAACTAAAAAGGATGATTTTTAAAGAAAAATGATGATGATCAAAATGAGAATCAATAATTGCAAGTGCTGATAGGGAATCCATTCCTTCTTTAGGGGCTAACGTAGAAAACATGGATACCAAGCTTTCCTCCTAGAAGGTGTTATTTGTTCATGAAGCCTCTTTTGTGGGAATAAAGAGATCTCATGACATTGATTCATACTATTCACATTAAGATTTAGTTCCCTTTAAAAATTTCTACATACAAACTTACAATCGGTTACTATCGATTGTTCTTTAGGGTGTTGGCAATAGATAACACAAGAGAAGGGGAAAAAGAAAAAGGAAAGTATTGATGAATTTTTTCTAAGGGCAAGAAATGATATGTATATTAACTATGTATTTTTATTTTAATGCTCTTGTAAGTATAGTTTGCATGTGAATTATTGTAAGATAATTAACACTTGCACTTTGCTCTCTTCCATTATGCCATGAGCATTTAAAGAATATGAGTTTTTTGTCTTTTTGTATTTTAATGAATAGAAAGTTTGATTTTTTTCCCTTTGGAAAAATTTAGTTTGAATTAAAAAATCAAAATTTTAGGTAAAATAGATGGCATTGTAAATCAACAATTTGGGTAAAATTGGATGAACATCGAAAATCATGTAGTCTAATTGTTAGATGTTTTGTCTTTTTCCGGGCATCTTTTCTAATCAATTTTGTTCGAAATCCATCAATGATGTTTTGAAATGATAAGTTTTAGCTATGTAATCTGTAGAATGTGAGTGTTTTAGGTGTCTTTCAAGGCATTGAATCCATTTATACATTCAAAAACACATTATAAACTACAATTCATGATCTTCCAAAAAATTATATCACCGGATTTCGGTGGAAAGGGCAAAAATGTTTAATAGTTAAGACTGCTCCATTGAAAAATAATGATTTGGGTTAAATAATAGACATTGAAAATTGAGAGACATGTCAGGTGATAGACAATTCACTCATAAAGTTGACAATAGGGAAATGTGTCTATCCACTCATAAAGTTGACAATAGGGAATTGACCTACATTGATAAGAATCTGATACAAATTTGTGCATGGTAGAAAAATGCATCTAGGGGTTTTGCCGAAATCAAAATTGACCCAGATTGTTAAAAAAATAATTAAAATTTGATATCAATATCAATAGAAACAATTTAATTAAATTTTCATATCAATATCAATAGAAACTATTTTGTATTAAGTTCAATAATAAAAGGGAAGTTTACAACAAAATTAAATAACTCTAAAGAAATTCAATGCGATAAAAGTGACATACCCTAAAAAATGAATCTTTCACATTTCTTCATAAAACTCACATACCCTAGAAAATGAATCCTCTACATTTCTTCATAAATACTATAATTTGCTTTATTACTGCAAAAGCTTTGACTCAAAGATTGCGATTATGCTTATCAAGATTGCTACGTGACACTATATTAAAAAAAACCCAATATCTAGTATAATATTTCATGAAATTGGTAGAAACTAAGTAACAGGGAACTTGGTGAACAAAATTTCATGGACGAAAAAATATTTTCAAGTTTTTTTTTAATGAAGTGGCAACATGGAAGTAGATTTGCAATTAGTGATGCGGGCAACATGGAGTTAGATTTGCAAGTAAAGTGAGCAGCATGAAAATAGATGCTGTAATGAATTTATGTAAAATGTTTTGGGTTATATAGTCCATAGAAGACTTTAAACTATTTTTTTCTCTTTCAAGAAGAATAATAAAAGTAAACCCTTGGATTCTTTAAAATGCAAAATGATTAACAACAAAGTTTAAAGTCATTATAATAATATATTCCTTATAAGTTTAATATATTTATTTATGAAAATTTTAATTCAGATAGAAAAAAATAATAATCATTTCTTCTCCAAACCATTCAAAATAAATTGAATTAACAACCTAATATCAAAATTGATATAAACTTTACTTGATTATGATTTTTACACTAAGGGTATACAATCTTTTTCGTGACATTGAGTTGTTTAACAACTTAATATCAAAATTGATGTAAACTTTACTTGATTATGATTTTATAGTCTTTGATATCAATTACACTGAGGGTATACAACCTTTTTCGTGACATGAACGATGAAGTCATCGAGTTGTGCTAACATGGAAGCAATTTGAGGTCAATTGAAATGCGTCATTGAGTTGTGCTAAGTGAGTCAATGTTGGGGTGAGTTGAAATGTTGAGCTATCTAAAGAGGTGAAGGTATTCTCTTTGTTTGAACCCTCGAGTGGAATTTTGCTCGAGCGGTTTGTTCAACATGGTGGGATATTTTGATGAAACAAATGCTTCACATCGTACGAAAACACTCTTTGGGTAAACCCAAAGATTGCAGCAAGATTGCACTTGTCTCTATTGTGCATCGACGTCAAGGGTCACAAGCCATCATTTGCAAAAACTTTAGGGTTCATAAATCGTTTGGGTTCCCTCAATGAAATTTAATAATGTTATATTTAATTTTATTATTGATTATTAATTTTTTTAACTGGAGTGAATTAATAATTTATTGGAGTAATTTGCGGTGTAAGATCAAATTTAGTGATGGTTACTTTAATATCAAGAATATATCCAACAATGTGTAAGCAGGGTATTCTAGGAATTTATGATTTTAGAAAGAGTCGATTTATGATTTTAGCAAGAGTCGTCTCCACAAGAGTGGGGGACTTTGCTCTTTGAGACTTGTCACAACAGGGCAAAGATGTTCCATTGTGAGATTTGAAATTGGGTGGATGAGTCTCCACAAGAGTGGGGGAGCTTGCTCCTTGAGACTTGTCACAACAGGCCAAAGATGTTCCATTGTGAGATCTGAAATTGGGTGGACGGCCAAAGATGTTTCATTGTGAGATTTGAAATTGGGTGGACCGGTAACATCTTATTGTGCCAACCACTCCGTCTTCCCACAAAAAGACTACATAAAATAATAAAACTACACACATAGCTTCTAAAAGTATTAAAAAACCCCAAACATCAATTTGATTGAATGGAAAATAAAGAGCATGAAAAGACAATTAGGCCAACATAAATATCCTCACAAAGATGTGCATTCCACTAAGATTATGCTTATATCTATTGTGCGTTGACAAACATCACAAACCATGTTTTGCAAAACTTTTAGGGTTCATAAATTGTTTGGATACCCATAAACAATGAAATTAACGGTGATTTATATCTTTGTAACATTAATGTTACAATTAATGTTAAAATTAATATTAAAATTGTTCACGGATGACCAAGAGGTTGGCAAACTGCGATGTTATTCTTTCCACACGTGCTTTCAAATCCTACAGAAAAACATCTTTGGTCTATTATGATAAGGTTTAAAGAGTAGTCTCTCTCATCCATATGGAGTTTTGACTCTTGTTGAGTCATAAACCTCTAGTATATCTAGCTTACGATGTTGAACATATAATGTTGGTGTTATAGTAGCAGCCACTAAGTTTAATTTTGGGTCTCATCTAAATTACTCCAACAAATTACCAACTCACTGTAATAAAAAGAGATAAAACACAACTACTCTTAGAAAAATCAAAACGCAATTAAGCCGAACGCAAATTTCCTGGAAAAATGCGACAAATTGACTCGTTTCCTCGTCTTTGTCTTTCATGAATAAGTTAATTTAACGCAATTAAGCGAACGTAAATTTCCTTAAAAAGATGCGACAAATTGACTCGTTTCCTCGTCTTTGTCTTTCATGAACAAGTTAAATTGGTACCTGTTACAAGTAAGATTGCATAATATTCCATATGGGTATTGCCTATAAAATATTGACGAATTTTTGTACACATGTGAAACTTTCACCTCAATTTTTGTACACATGTGAAACTTTCACATCAATTTAAATTAGATTAATTATTTTACATATATTTTATTACCTCAATTCTACCTAATTCTATCTAGGTACACTTGGAAAAAGAATCTTAAGTTGACTTTTTGTTTTCACCTCGATTTAAACCAGGTTAGCGTGTGTATATATTGTGATGCTTGTGTGTTTATGACAACTCCACGTAAGTTTCCTTTCGTTGGTGGTGCCTTTTCATTTAATCATTAATGTTTTTTTCCTTTTAGTGGGTGAAGAAGTATAATATTATTTTATAGGAAAGGAAATTAAATATTTAATAATATTAATGACTCAAGTTTTATAAACAAATACATATATATGCTAATGCGTGATTTATAATAATAATAATTATTATTATATTAATTAAATTTAAAATTATATATATATATATATATATAAAATATGTTCTATATTTTATTTTAGGAATATACATAGTTCATTTATAAAAGTTAATTATATTATGGTAAGAATTGAATTTGGGAGGGGAAGATCTCATTCATTCTTTCCATAGAAGATAACAACATATAATTTTAAAAATTATATTAAAAAACTAAAAAAAAAAATGCAAGGGTTAGAATATGTAAATTTTTGTAATTTTTAGTACTCAAATTATTATATAGAAGAAGTTTTTTTTCTATATATAAGAGGATTTTAAATCGGTTATTGAAAACATTCTCATTCAACATTCTCGTCCAATTCAATCTACTCTTTTATTCCTTGGAGTGTTGGAGACCTCGACAATATGATTACATTCTTCACCCACCACCCAACAACCCATTTCAAAAGAGAGATGGATTGAAGCCTTACTGACTACTAATCCTTAAAGAAGTTCTATATATAGATCCCATCCAATCTTTCCTACTAGATTGAAAAGTGAACCTTCCCCTCCCTACAATCGGGAAAGGTATTTCCTTCGCCTATTTATAGGTTTGGGATTCTAAATCATCGAATATTGGGCTTTGATGCCGCCGTTGTTGCCCTTGCCAAGGCCAATCAACATGAACATGAACATTGAACCCATATCCTCTTGGGTGTGTGGTGCTATCTCTGGCTTTCAAACTATCCATCCTCGCGAGCGATAGCAATAATACCAACGAGTATGGAGACTCAGAGGAGTAGCTCTTCAGTCACGATGCAGAGTGGTATTCATATCATTTGTTAGGCTCAGGTCTAGGATGGTTCTAAGCAGTCGAAAACTTGCACTTGTAACCTCCAAGCACTACCTTTGTTACTTTTCGTATGCTCGACAGGAAAGAATGGTAGGCCATTACGCTGGATTCCCTGGTGGAGTTCATTACCTGGGGGTGAAGGAGGGATTCTTGGGCCAAGCTATGGCCCCCACCTAGGAGGGAATTAACATTAGGTTATCTAGGGGTAAGTTAAGTTTCTACCTTCTTCATTGATTTCATGTCTTATGAGCCTTTTGTTCCTAGATGTTCTGTATCCCTTGTTTTCCCTGCTTCAAACTTAATTTGATTATGATTTTATAATGTTTAACTTTGAAAAACAAATATTTATTTTTCATTATTATTGCAATTTTTTTTCAAACATTTAGTCAGACCATAACTTGAAGGTCTTAGTGATTTTTCATTGCTAAGCTTCACAGGGAAACCAACCAAAATTAAAATATTTGAAAATAGTTCATACTTAGGTAAATAACCATTAGTTAATATCCACCATAATATGAGCAAGTATTTGCATAAAAAATAGAAATGAATAGGTTGTAAATAAATATACATACGAAGAGTTACTACACACCATTATTTATGTGTTCTTTAACACTTTAATAACCGGGAGTAAAAATGGAAATGTGCAAACTTACTAAGGGTTACTACCCACAAAAATTTATGCAAGTCCTTAGCAATTAATTTTTCCATTTCGTATATCAATTTGTTTTTATGAAAGCATAATTTCCACTTAAATGTCAGTGATTAAGTTGCCTTGCAACACTTGTTATTCAAGGAATAATTAAAAATACCTTAATAAGTTTCAAAGAGAATAAAGTGTTTAGAGTGTTGAAATGTGTAACTAGGTTTAGTCTTCATAATGTTTAATGTAATCATGATTTTATTTGATGTAAAGAGAAAAATGTTTTATTATTATTATTATATTTGTAGCATGGGTTTCATGCTCAAGGTAATTTTATTTATAGGTCAAGCACCCATTGTGTGCTTCTAGGTTTTTTCATTGAGTCAAGAAGTCAAAGAAGTCATTGTCATATCTAAATACCCTATTAGGGCATATTGTATCATGTCAAAGGAATTATTGTAAGTCAAATAGTGTCATAAGATTCCCTCCAAGACCAAGTCAGCCTACAAGTAGTGAAGTCATTCTCATGAATGGTTGTTCGACCTCCATAAAGAGCCTATATATTAGGAGAACTCAACCTCATCAAACTACATTCATTCAAGCAAGAAGAAGTTTGATCAAGGACTTAAAAAGGAGACCTAAAAGGAGCGAAGAAGAAAGGAGAACATAGGAAGAAAAAGTCGAAGTTTATAAGCCTATTTTTGGCCCTATATCTCTCACACGTGCAAGCTGCAGCTAGGGTTTCTGAAGTGATAAATTGCAGACCTTAAAAGGAGTCGAAAACTAGTTTCAAAGGAGCATACTGATAAGCCGAAATTCTAAGGAGGAAAGACCAAGCCAAGCAAATAAGAAAAGTACCCTAATTCTTCCATAAACTGTCCACGCGTGCATAAATCAACTCTTGCAAGAAGGACACAAGTTACAAACTTGTAATAAAAGCCGAATTTGGAAGTGAAGCAAAAATTTGGAAGCATTGAAGCAAGTTTGACCAACGTTGACTTTGTGGAAGATAAGCCGATAAAAAAGAGAGATTTGACTTGGTCTTGGAGGAGTTTTTGTCAAGGGTCTTATGTCTTGGAATTCGTCATCTGAACATTCTATAAGAAGTGAAGAATTCTTGTGGGTTTTCCTCTCAAGAGGAGAGCTTTTGGCTTTGGCTTTGGCTAGCAACCTACATTTTGTGTCCTCTTGAGTCTTGTCTCATTGATCTTCATAGTTTGGTAGTTGTTTGATGATAAGAACACAATAATAATCAAGGGAAATAAGAAGCTAATATCAGGTACATGAAGTTAAGTGAAAGAACATCACAAGCAGTTATCAAAGTAAGAGAAATCACCTAATTTAGTTGGCCCTAGATTTCTCAACATGGTCTTAGAACTTAGGTGACTCCATCAAGGAAAGGCAGCTTGAAGATCATCCAATTGAAGAAGGATACAATAAGGGCCAAGCATAAAAAGAAGCATCAAGGACATCAAACCATAAAAGAAAGCAAAGAGCATCAAGGAAGAGTACCCATCACATCTTGAGGATCACATCATCACAACTCGTGGAAGAAGAAGAAGACCTCAAAGACCTACCTCCACTGAAAGAAATAAGGACTCTACATTTGAAGCACCTTGGGAAGTCTGCACATTCTGCATTATCATCCAAAGGAGGGAAGAAGAAGTATTGCCATCATCATAAAAGAAATCAAGGTGATCTCCCTGTCATTGAAGAAAGGATCACATCTCAATCACACTTGAAGAAAATAAGGTCATCAGGAAGGGAATCATCATTAAGAAGGCATCTTCAATTGTCAATATCAAAGGAGTGGTAGAAGTCATCATTGTCAAGAAGACATTAAGTTGAAGATGTCATCATTAAAGGAGGTATCTTCATTTGACAAGTAAGTACTTTACACTTTATGTCTCAATATACAAACCAAATGATTTCATGTTGCAAGGAGAACAATAAATTGCTTGGGACCTCGAACTACCTTGCATGGAAGAAGAGAATTGATTTAATTATCATGGAGAATGAAGTTATTAAATATGCAAAAGGTTTCATCACCAAACCATCTCAAGAGCAATCTCAAGCATTATCAATGTACATGAAAGGAGAATAAGGGCACAAAGGGTCCTCATAGGATCAATCAAGGATTCTCTCATCCCTTGTGTTGCAAGGTTTAAGGCAACGAAAGAGATCTATGACAAATTGGTGGAGTTTTTTTCTATGAGCACTGTAGGAGAAATCATATCTTTCAAAACAAAACCATATAGGTTGAAAATCTCAAGGGAAGAAAGAATAACTTCATATTTCATGAAGGTATCTCAAATTAAAGACCAATTACAAGAACTTGGTGAAGCAATGTATGATCGAGAAATGATCACTACCTTATGAATGCGACAAATTTGTGCTAAGCATCTGTGGGAAGAAGGAAACCACTCCATTCAACGATCTGTGGTCATTATGTAAGATTGAAGAATCTAGGTTAAAGGCAAAAAACGATGTTGGATCAAATACACAAAACACAAGCATATGCAACATCAACAAGAAAGAAGGGGAAATTTGGGCAGTTTGAGCTTCGAAAGAAGTTTCAAAAGAAAATCGATATGTCAAAGATCCAATGTTATGAGTGTAATGAAAATGGGCATTATAAAAGAAATTGCCCTAAACTCAAGAAGGACAACAAGAAGTGAAGGAAAGAAATGAAGCCCATGTCACTGAAGAAGTGGAAGAACCAGAAAATAAGAAGTCAAAGAAGGAAGAAGTGATAAACCTCCACTATTAGAAGGTCTCTCACTCACTTAGCCTATTATGCATAGAAGTTAGCAAGTCAAAGTGAGAAGCATCTCCAAAATGATAGGATGCATTGGAGCAAAGAAAGAAGATGATATCAATAAAGAGACATGAAAGGATATTTGAAGTAGAATTTTATATGGTTGAAGCAGTCATTATGACAGAAATGAAGTAATAACAGTCTATATGGTTGAAGAAAGTCATCTAGCAAGATAGAAGATAAAGAGATCATCATACATCATCGTCATTAAAAGGAAGCATTTGCAGAATGAGGATCATCAAGATCCTCCACTAGAATCTTTACTAGAAGGTTCACCTCTACTTAGAATAAGCAAATGTCTCTACATTCCACCTTGTGTGGAATCCACTGGTTAGAAGGATGAAGGTATGGTGACAAAGGAGTGCAACATGTTAAATTGATTGAAGTACTTACATATTCAAGCAAGGAAAAGAAGCTGCCAAAGGAAGTCTATATGATCACATGAAGGAAGAAGTATGTATTCATTTAGTAATAGATAGATAAAGTCATGTCATTATATGGTTGCATATAGTATGGGTTAAAATGCTCTATCTTATGAGCACGATGAAAGAAGAAGAAACTCTTCCATTAAAATGATGCATGAAAGCATGTAGACAATGTGCCTTGAACTCTTCTACATATTGACAAGATGAAATCAACATAATATGACCTCATGGAGAAAAAAGAGGTGGTTGGTAATCATGGTTCCTATGTTAAATGAACTATGTATAAAAGATCATGAGGAAGCAATATGTGAAGAAAAGTGAAAGAAGAGTTCGTGAGAAGATGCATCTACAATCACGTAAGATAAGATAAGTGTTGAACATTTGATAACTAAAAGGATAAGATTTGATATCTCCATGGAGAAGATATGAAGGCCTTGATATGTATGTTGGAGAAGGAGAACCTTGGTAATGTATGTCTTGAAGATGGATTCATACATGTACATGATGTTGCTAAAAGTTGATGTCATGACGAAAGACCATCATAAAAAGGTAACTTTGATTGAATGTTCATTTTGATTATTTTGAGAAAGCATTTAGTTGGGTTGAAACAGGCTACCAAAAGAGAGTTATATAAGTCACCTACAACTAGTACTCATGAGATTGGATGGAAGATCCTGGAAGGAACATGACTTAGAAGAGGTAGCTGCATGAAGGATAACCAAATGATAACTAGAAGATCACTTTCCGATGAAGAGAAGGATGACATGAATATTGGTTCAACATGATGTTTCGTTGAAGGGAAGTGATGAAGAAGATCGCTGATGCCCTACAAAGAAGAAGAAGGCTCCATGATGAAGAAATTGAAGTTCATGACATGATGCTGAAAGAGGGAGCCCTACAGGCAGCTGGCACTGGTAGTACCATGATCTCCACTGAAGGGAGTTGATGTTGGTAACAAGTCCCTTGTTAAGAGGGAGCTTGGGTATATTCCTTTAATAAGAATGAGTAGATCCTCCCTAGTTGAGAGGAAGAGATAGACACGTCATTCTTGTCTTCATGTTATGAAGAAAGAATGGAGGATTGGGTAAGCATCTGAGATTAATTCTGATACTCTTTGAGGATGAGGTAGGGCATCCAATAGGTAAGAGTAGTCGAAGAGGAAATTCCATGAGGATATGTTAATCCAACATGGGAATGGTCCTAGAAGAACATACATTGTGAACATCCGGATGAGGTATGTGCCTTGAGAGACAATGATGAAGATGTCTATTAGTCATTGTCTCCCCAACATTGTGCTCTATTCTTGTGGAGAGATAGATATGTTAGTCAAGGCTTTGCTATATGACAATGCTGGTTGATATGATGAGATGCACTGATATAAGATGAATAAATAACTTATGAGATGGCTTACTAATTCGACTCTTCTTATGAAAATTCTTCAGTATGAGAATGTCCAAGTACCTTGTATGGATTATATGAATACCTCCCTAGTTAAGAGGGAGTGTTGAAATGTGTAACTAGGTTCAATCTTCATAATGTCTAATGTAATCATGATTTTATTTGATGTAAAGAGAAAAAAATATATATTTTTTATTATGATTTTTGTAGCATGGGTTTCGTGCCCAAGGTCATTTTATTTATAGGTCAAGCACCCATTGTGTGCTTCTAGCTTTTGTCATTGAGCCAAGAAGTCAAAGAAGTCATTGTCACATGTAAAGACCCTATTAGGGCATATTGAATCATGTCAAAAGAATTATTGTAATTCAAATAGTGTTGTAAGATTCCCTCCAAGACCAAGTCGACCTACATAAGAGAAGTTGGCCTACTAGCAGTGAAGTCGGCCTCATGAATGGTTGTTCGACCTCCATAAAGAGCCTACATATAAGGAGAACTCGACCTCATCAAAATACATTCATTCAAGCAAGAAAATTTTTGATCAAGGACTTAAAAAGGAGACCTAAAAGGAGAGAAGAAGAAAGGAGAACAAAGGAAAAAAGTCAAAGTTTATAAGTTTGTGTTTGGGCCGATATCTCTCACACGTGGGAGCTCCAACTATAGTTTCTGAAGTGATAAATTGCAGATCCTAAAAGGAGTTGAAAATTAGTGTCAAAGGAGCATACTTACAAGCCAAAATTCTAAGGAGAAAAGACCAAGCCAAGCAAAGGAGAAAAGTACCTTAATTTTACCCTAAACTATCCACACATGCAAAAATCAGTTGTTGCAGGGAGGACGAAGGTTGCAGACCTATAATAGAAGCCTAATTTTGAAGTGAAGCCAAAATTTGGAAGCATTGGAGCAAGTTTGACGAACATTGACTTTGTGGAAGTCAAGATGATTAAAAAGAGAGGTTTGACTTGGTCTTAGAGGAGTCTTTGTCATGGGTCTTAGGTCTTGGAATTCGTCATCTGAACATTCTATAAGAAGAAAAGCATTCTTGTGGGTTTTCCTTTTAAGAGAAGAGTTTTTGGCCCTGGGTAGCAGCTTGCATTTTGTGCCCCCTTGTATCATTGATATTCATAGTTTGGTAGCTGTTTGATGATAATAACACAATAATAATCAAGTGAAATAATAAGCTAATATCAAGTACATTAAGTTAAGTAAAAGAACATCACAAGCAGTTATTAAAGTAAGAGAAATCCCCTAATCTAACTACCCCTAGATTTCTCAACTTAGAGAAGATGTGTAATAAAGTAGTTAATAAAATATTAATAACTTGTATTTATTTATTTAAATAAATGGTTATGTTTTTGGGGTGAAGGTTGCACAAATGAAGTAGTTAAGAAGATGTTAAGTTGATTTATTATCTTAGACCAAAAATGTAGAAGGTTATGATTTTTTTTTTTTTTTTGGCTAGACCTATGAAGTTTTTGAATAGGTGACCTTCACACAAAGATTGTCATATTAATAAATTTTAGCCCCATTATTTTATGCACTGTGGGTGGAGAAGTTCACACACACACACATACACACAAACACATACACACACATTACCTAATTATAAAGTGAATTTCATAAATTCAATGGAATTAAGGGTGAAATATATGACAAATTTATTTTTCATGATTATTTGTTATTGTTAATGATTGAGCCTAGAGGCTCATTCTAAAACCCAATATGAGAGAGTTGTGTAAGTATGTCTGTGTTCAACTTGGAGTTGACACCTGTCCCTTTAAAAAAAATATTTAAATTAAAAAATATCACATATAATAAAAAAAATGAATATACATGTTTGGTTTATTTAGTTAAAAATAGTATAAAACATCAATTATCTCATTCTCAGTGGCCATATATCAATATATTCAGAGGATCAAATTTGTTAAGGTGCAAATATTTTATTCAAATTTTGCACTTTAAAAGAAGTTTTCACCTCAAGAGATTTGATCCCTCTAGGCTCTTGATATATTCGAGGTTAAGATGGATCTATACTGGTTGTTAATAAAATTTAAAATTACTTGTTTAATGTATGGTGATGGTTACCCTCCATTGAAACCAACTTTGTGTTATAAGATTTAAGAAAAATCATCAAAAAATCAATTAATTTGTTTTAACTTTTTGTTTTTATGATGAAAGAGATTAGAGGGAAGCTCACCTGAAGCTCCATAGTTTTTAGTGAGTTAACTTGTTATGAAGATCTGGGATTAGCAGGTGTGGCAAGAGTCATTTAGAACACCAAAGGAAATCAAGAAACAACCTATGCATTTGGAATAAGATTGCTTTGAAGATTGACATAGAAGCTCTAACCTTGTTTAAAGACATTCTAATTCTCAAAGCTGAAGAGACGAGGAAAGAGAAAATGGTGAAAGATTCTTCAATAGTTCTTCAAGCAATACAATGTAAATCCCCTCCTTGCCAAACCCTCCTAGCTCATTTAGTGAATATGATTTTGTACCAAAAGTAAATATTGGATCAGATTCAAGTTCTTCCATGTTTGATTTCAAAACTTTATGGCAAATGATATTTTAAATGAGGGGTCTATTTTTCTCCTAGCCCCATAAAAATTGTTTGATATGGAGAGTAATAGTAAAGTTCCCCGGTGAATGTTCCAATCATGAATAGACATGCATTTAAGTTCCAACTGTGTTTAGTTATCAGATCTCCCTTCTCTCCTCTACAAAGGTTTACAAATCATATGGCACTATAAATGGGCTTTGAATGTAGGTTTAAGGGATGCAACAAGTGTTTGCTTTGGATTTTACTTGGCATTGGGCCTCTTTTGGTTTCTAGAATATTTTATTCTTCATTTGTAGTTGCGTAGAGTCCTTGAGGGATCCTCTCTCCATTGACTTTGAATTGATGCCTCAACATTGTCGTGTGTTCTTTGGTGTGCTTTGAGCACTATAGTTTTCTATATGTTTGGGTTTACATAGCTGTGTAGGTGTTCTCTATGCTTGGGTATTGTACTTTGGTGTTTGGGTGCAATGTTGCCATACTTGCTAAGTGAATGAGGGATATTGAATTTTCATTGCATTAAGGGATGTTGCGTCAAATATGATCTAGGGGAATTCAAGAAATGTATCAAACAATGTATGAAGGATATTTGAGAAGAACAATGCAGAATTGCTAATGCTAGGATTAAATGGGAGTGACAATAAGTAGAATTTGATAAAAAAATCCCAACAGAGTAGCTAGAGATCATTGTGCTATTTCCACAGCTAGACATGTTGTATATCTTAGAAATTTGTAAAATGTAGTGGATGTTCTCATAGTTACATAGTGTAATTGAGAATTGGATACTTTTTTCAATTAGAAAATGTGAAGTTGTTGGTGCATCTTGTTGTAGTGCGTCTAGGCATCCCAGAAAGTGTGGTGAACCCGCCTTCTCACTTAGAGCCTTCCCTTGAAACAACGTCCTCTTGAACTTCTGGGAACGATCCTCTCCCAAATCTAGAATTGAAATAAGGAAATGCTTGCAAGATGTTGATGGCAAGGAGAAGAATAATAGGGCTCATCTTGTGAATGTTGCAAAGAAGTGTTAGCTTTGAGATGTCCTTTAGGGGCCAAGTACTTAGTTTTTTTAATATGTTTGATACAATGACATGGAAAGTTGTTTTCTTGCAAATATAGAATAGGATGTCCTGGATTTTCAAACCCGTTTGTGTAGAACTTGGATCAATTTTTGTTTTTGGAAATTATAGCTTTGACCTTCGTATTTTGTCCTCCCTTTTTAGTTTTTCTACTTTTTATTATAAACCCTATCCATTATTGTTGTTTTTAAATAAAATAAATCTCCCTGTTTGTTGTTGTTGTTAATTCTAGGCTACTTATATATTAATAAAACACAAAAAATGTTGCAAACAAGTTATGTGTGATGTGCCATAAGAGGAAACCAAGTTAGTCCTAACTACCAATTAGTAAAAGACCCATTTGAGACCATGTCTTAGCTTGTTTGAATCTATGAGTATGCCATTGGCAAAACAAAGACTACATAACTTGCATATATTTAGAAAAGACTAAAAATAGATGGCAAAAGATTGAGGGTTGAAGTTAGCAAGGGAATTAGGGCACCTTGTCTTTTGGGGTAGGCTAGAGGGATGGGTTAGCTTGCTCTTCAAACACTTTGGCTTCTCCTTGTTTTGGAGGTGTTTTTGCGGGCTTTTCATCAATCAATATTGGGTTGAGGCTGGTGCTTGGATGCCCTGAACCTACTTTTCCCTTAGCCATAATGTCTTTATTGTCAGTCTCATCATCTATGCCCTAGAAGCACAAACCATGGAACATCTTGCACATGATGTTGAATTTCACTTCCAAACACCTCAATTTGTCAATGGTTTCATCTTGTTTTTTTTTATGGTCTTCCAGTACACAAGGCAATGATTGTTTTGGCCCTCTAATAGAATACTATGGCACGAAACGACTTGGTATCCTTTGTTTAGGGTGCACATGAGTTAGGAACTCATTTGTGAAACTCTTCTTAAATTTTTGTGGTGGGGTTTGATAACGGAGTTGCTAAGCTTGGAGAACCAGTGTACCCACCTACTATCATGATTCAGAATAGTGACTTGGTCATATTTGAGTTAGGGGGGCTACAACATCATGCTCAACACACAAGTTCCGTGTGGACTAGCAAGGGGGTTTGGAGACCATGTGAAAGGATGTGGTTCTATGTTTGGTTCCTATGTGTCTATGACCAATGGGGTCCATGGGTATGGAATAATTTAGAGGGCAATGGAGAGGTGGAGGGGTTTGAGGGATAGGGTGTGGCTTGAGGGAGACATGGAGGGGATGAGGGGGATGGTCACAATAAATGGATGAACAAGGGGGATATGGGGCCAGGAGATGGAAAATAACGAAAATGAACAATAAATTATGGGGGGCTAAAAACATGCTAGATTGCTTGAGTGCGTGTTGCATTGTTTCATGATGTCTCATGTGATGAAGAAGCTTATGAAGGGGAGGCACAAAGACATTTAAATCTTGCCGAGGAGTTTGCCATGATTCAAAGCTGAGATTCATTTCCTGTTACGCTATTGAAAGTGTCCACAGAGAAATCCATTATAAAGAAGAGAGGATGGGGATGATGTGATGGTGGTGTCAGTCATGGCCGTGTCCATTTGTCCCATGCTTGCCACATTGCAATCAATCATTCAATCAACGGACATATTGTGAAGATTTTTTAGTTTATTTTTATTTTGTGTGACTAGAGGAGTCAACAACTTGGTTGATCTTGTACTTGTGTGACACGTGGTCGATTCTGATCGCTACCATTATAACCTCTTGCTGAGAGTTACGCAAGGGGGACACTCACAAGGTTTCCAACTAGTGACTATTATACAAGGAATGCCTTAATAGTACACCCATTTTCTAACTATTCTATATCCCATGGGCATTTTCATAATTATACAAAGAGTACATTAATAATGTACCTATTTTCTAACTATTGTATATCCCATGGGTATGTTATGAAAATCATTAATATTACAAATAAATAATGAAAACATATATATTAATAACATATTATATAAATTACTTTTACTTAAAATTTATAAATATTAAATATAAATTTCAAAATGTTCTAATAAAATCTAATTCTATAACCATATTTTTTCAAAATAACTAATCTAATTAATAAATATTTAACATAAAAATTAAAATATTAATATTTTGATAAATTTTGATGTAGTAGAGGATTTTTTTTTTTGTTTTTTTTTTTTTTTTTCGTCACATAGTTAAAAATATATATATATTTTTCAAAAGTGGGAAACCTATCATAACTTGGTTATCAAACCATAGTTTGGTTGTCAAACCATAACTTAATTTAATTATCAAACCAGCAATGAAAATGTCAAAAATACATTCTAAAACATCATACTATTAAAATGATAATAATTTGATAAATTTTTGATATTATTTATATAATTCTAAATCATCATAGGTTATTTTTTTCCCCAATTTTCAAAATAAAAATGATATATCACTGAACTATATTTAATTTATATTATTAATTTTTTTTTTCAATTTTCAAAATAAAAATTATAATCACTAAACTAATATTTAATTTATATTATTTTAATAGTTTAATTAGTGAGGAGAAATAGGACAATTTGAATAAAAATATTAAAAAAAATCTCAATAAAAAATTAACAATATCATTCGCCACAAACTTTTATGTATAAAATTCATATATTTTAGAACAAAATCACCGACCACAAACCACACCACACTCCCATGCCCTTGGAGGGGTCCATTAAAAAAAAATGTAACTTTATCCTAAATTTTGTACATAAATTTAATAATTAAAAAAATTAATTCTCTTAAATTCAATAAATAAACCCACGTGTTACAAGCAGTTTACTCGCTCGACATGAGAGAAATTCTTTGAAATCTTATTCCAAATAAACCAAAGATGCTATTCTTACGTTCCCCCTCCTTGACGAACACGATCATATTCCAACATCCAATATTAGAACTATATATACATGTATATATATATATTATGTATATAGGGCACGGCTTTGAAATTCAAGACGTGAACATGGATGATTAACCAGAGAGGCCAAACTGGAATCTTTGACAAAGTGCATGTGCATGTGGTGCGTTGGGGTTAATGCTTCAGCTACAAGATTAAACCATAAAGGCAAAACTAAAATCATAAAGACAAGCAAGCACAGGTAAGGTGGAGGCTGGGCGATCTTCGTATCTTTGCCTTCTTCAGCTCACCTCCGTTCCACGATAATTTCCCAACTCTTTTATTAATGTAAAAGAAGGGCGGCCGTTTTTGTTTCTTAACATCGTCCCTCGGACCTCCGCTCCTCCGAATCACCGTGCGCCGTTGATTTGGATGCCAGTTGATTCATTCAAACCCTCCCTTGAGAGAGCGAATGCTGGAGAAAGAATAAATGGATACAAACTCCGAGGGTTTCGAACCCGCAATCTGAGAATTCAAACTATTGCGTATGATGCCACGATTTTCCATCAGAGAGGCACGAAGGAAGTTCCCCAAAAGACCAGGTACGTTGTCACCCTGTCCACGTCGGCTCCAATGTGCATGGAAATGTAGCGGTTAATCCATTCTTTAAATCCTTCAAGTCATTTGCTTGCGGATCTCAGGGTCGATTCAGTAGAGGCCCAAGGTATAAAATTATTTACTTTGGTTGTATCTTTCTGGTCTGCGCTTCTATTGTAGGTTTGTATCGATAATGTCTGTTTTGTACTGACGATAATTTTCTCGAAGATTCAAGTATTGTATGATTATAATAACAGGGGGAAGAAACCGAGAATCGGTTGATTTCCTTTCGGTTTTCATTTTTGTGCGGTACGCATTTTTACCGATTATCGAACTGAAGCCGCAGGTCCGTGAGGTTGGGTTGTGGAGACTCAATCCTTGTGCATGAGAAATCTCATAACGTTAAATTTTGCTCTTGGTATGTCACCGCTGGTCGGGAAACCGAGCACGACTATACCGAGATTTACCAATAAATATCCGGCAGTGCGGTTCGGTATTGAACGTTTCTAGTCCCGACGGACCTTTAACCTCTGGGCTTCGACGTCCACGATACCGAAGACTCCTGCTTTTCGACGTTATTTTGTATGGTTGGCAACATACGTGCTACGAAGCGGGCATCCTGAGAAATTTTAATTCGATTCAGTGATGATAATTCCAATATTTGTTTGAAATAAAAATATTTGAATCTCGCTGTGCATATTATAGTATTTGTCTGCATAATGTACGCATTTTGCGGATATTTTGAAATCTTTATTCAAGTATGCACATTTTGAATAATATTCGGACTAGTCTTTAGGCGAATTAGTTGATGGAGTGAAATGATTCGTATTTCGGACGATCGTATGCTTATCACTGCCACCGAAATTGGTTTTCCCTTTCGTTAGGGCCACTGCCCCGGTATCCGATACACTCTATCTAGATAACCATGCGTTGGATCGCGAACCTGATAATACTGTGCGGGAAGTGGTGCTTGAGTTTTTCCCCATGACAATATTACGTTAGTGATCCTACTTAGGATTGCAGCCTTGTAATTGAGTTTGGTGGTTTTATCTATGTCGTGCCCACAGGTCCTAACTCCTTCATAGGATCAGTAGGGCAAACTAATGTTAATATGCTGGGAATAATAAAAGGGGGTTTTGGGGGTGTCGAGAAGGAATGTATGTGGGTTTCAGTCGCTTGATTCTAAAATCTCTTCTGCTGAGAACGAATATACAAATTGGTTTTATCTTCAAAGATATGGGAACAGAAGCAGCTTCATTGCGTGTTTCTTATATAGAGTACATCTTAGTCTGTATTATTTGCTGTCATTTTGAAGATTCCCTTTGCCTGATGGATCCGTCAAGCTCAGATGTTTAGTGTACACCAATGTACAGTAGCCGTGTCAACCCTGCTGTGTTCACCAATGTACAGTAACCATGTCAACCACACTGTTTTTGGCAGTGCCTTAGCTAAGTTGTCGACTTATACCAAGGGCCTAATTCTAGAAAGGTGCATATTCACAAGCTATCGTATTATATACCCATGAATCAAAGGGGAATGATGAACTTGAAGCAACCTGACCAAGGAACAGTTCTATTTATATATGCACCTTGTTATTGGGAATGTTTAGATCATAGTAAATGCTCTTTTGGATATCTTTATTGTGTATGTGGTGCGAAGATCTTTACTGTTTAGATTTTTAACAATAAGTAGTAGCAGCGTCTCATAAACTCCAGAATCTGCTGAAGGACAATCTGCCTTGTAAAATGACAGCAAAAACTCGGGACTGAGCTTGAATCCCTGCTTAAGAATCACACAGTGGGGACTTTCAAAGTCTTCAAAAGTTGAGTTGGGACTTTCAGAGTTTTCAAATGTTGAGATGACTTTGATAGGTCTCTAGTACATCTAATGGCCACTGAAATTCCTTTTGCTTTACATGTGTAGTTAATATTATACAATAATATTTTTTGGAAGTCATCTACAGAAGTATCAAATAAAATTCTCATATATGTTTTAGTAAAATTGGGAAGGATCTGGCAATGCAATGTCCCTACCGAGCAACTTTGTTGTCATTTAGTGTTTAATCAGTGAATGATTCTGGTATGTTGCATCTTTCTCTCTAAACAAGAAGATTTTACACATTTGTTTCTCAAGCTCTGGTCAAAAGGCCTTCTCATGGTGCTTTAGTGTAGCTGTTTCTCTGAGATTTTCATTATCATCTAAGGCAGACGTCATGCCTGTGGAATCACATGCTCCCCAACTCGTAATGAGATATTACGTATATTCGTAAATTGGTAGCTATCCTTATCTGGTAACTGTACATAGTTTGTGTTTTGAGTCTTGACTGTAGGTTTTCCTTAATGATGCCTTAGGTAGAAAACTTCTGTTGGTGTCTTCTGTTTATCAACATTAAGTCTCCATTTCTTATTCATATATATGCTATTGCAAGTATTGTAATCTTGTCATATGCTGAAACCCCTGCCCTATGCATTTATCACTCACTTTTGTGCTGAACCCAGATTGCCCATTAGCTGTTTTGATTGGATAGGTCACTTGGTTAATTCGTGGACTACTTACAATTGGTGCAAAATTGAGTGGAGTAACTGTGAGCTAGTTGATCTGTTGCACTGCTTGTTGTGTATTTCAAATTTCCTCAGGTTGACTGATTCCTAGATTGCTAGGTTTGTGGAGAAATGAGTTATGCAACTGGGATTGAATTAATTGGTGTTCATATCTTTCCTGTTGTTGGATAACTCTCTTTTTCTCTATATTTATCTCAAATTTAAGTCAGGTGATATGCAATATGGCTTCATAATCATACCCATTCTTGAATCAGACAAATCCATCTTTGTCAGTTTGTTCTGGAACGTAGTCATATAGCAAATCTTGGAGATATTCTTCTGAATCTTTCATGATTGAGATTTTTAACCATAAATGACTTTAAATAAGCCATAAGCCATAGATGGGAGTTTAGCTTGTGAGACTGGAGTGACACATCCCAATTTGAGTGATTGTAGAATGCAAAGCTTTTGAAGGTATTCTGCCGTACGTGTGTTCTCTCTTATTTTTTCTTAATCTGAATTCGATGCATAGAACTTTGGTGGTTGGGAACCAATTACATTTTCAATTTTGTTCATATTTAGTTTTCTCGGATCATCACATTGATTTTGAAGGTTTTTTCGTGAAGCATTCTAACATGAAATGTTTTATCAAAATGGATTAATTTAAAGTAAACTTACACCATTTTATTTTTAACTCCTATAAAATGTAAATTTATTATCTATTGGTACTTCTAAGCAGAGCAGGTGCCTCTTACTGAGATATTATTTTGAAGCACGATAGCCCACATACAACTTATCTTCTTGAAGTCTTAGCAATTTGTAAGGTTAGCGTGAAATAAATTTATTTGGTCTATAGTATATATGATATATCATTTAGATAACAAACCTGTTTTCAGAATTTTTCTCTCATCTATATATTTATACTTTATACTCTTTGTGCCATCATTAAAATTCTTTGTGATCATCACTATTAGGTTCCTGTGGTAGCAAATAAATTAGGGAGTTGTCTATAATGCGACTTTTTGGAGATTCCGGTGACGGAATCCGGCGGAAGAAATGAGGTTAAATCTTGATTTTTAGCAGTTAAAATGGTTTTTTAACTGCATATTTGGATTCAGCGCCCTGAAAAACCCCTGGGAGCCATTGATTGTGCAGAAACTAGCTATCAAACTTGGGATTCTAATAAATTGCTGCCGGATTTTGACCGGAAAAATCCGCCAAAAAGGCTTTCAAAAAGTCGCGTTATAGACTACTGCATAAATTAGTTCTCTCGAGTCTGACATATTAAATAAAGTTCTTCTGAAAAATCCTTTATTCCATGAGATGACCCATCTAACTACAGATAGATAATATTAAAGGTTTGATTGGTGAAATGACTGTTTCCACAGAATACAGTCCAAATTCTGTTTGCAGGCTTCAATGTTGGCATTGATGATACTAGTTGATTTGAAGTACTTGAACAAAATAGTAAGCAGCTTCTCTTGTCATGCCATTTCAGATGATTGTGTTTTTCGGCTTGGTCATCATGTGATACATGTAATCTGTTTCCTATCACTATATATGTTATGATAACATTGTTATCTGAAGCCTAATTAAATGCCCCCAGTAGTACCTTGCTATGTTGAGAAGAACTATTTTTAATGTCTGCAAAGTAATTTTTTTGTTGTTGTTATAAATAATATACTTGGAGCAGATTAAAATAGCATTGAACTGCACAACATGAAAGTAATTTCAGAATCCATTCTAAAGGAATGGAAAATGGTAGCTGCCTGTATAAATGATATGTGTGATCTTTGCATTGGGATTTGTGTTTTTTTCTCCATGCTATCATTTTCCTTGTTTTCCTCATATTTTACTTGGTTACAACTTGGGGAAAAAATAAGCTTCACATGCTACCTACAATTCCTTGTGACCCCTGGTCTTCATATACCAAGTGGTCTCTTGGACTTTGGTGACTGTTCACATTCCACACCAACCCATAGAGGATTAGGTGTCCAACATTCTCCCCCTTAATCCGAAGGGGTATGTATGAGTCCAAGAAGAGAGTTGTAATGCAAAATGTGTAAAAATGCATGGCAGCACTACGCTGAATGTGCTTTCTGAAATGTTGGCATAAGGAGGTGGTTTAAGGATGACCACCAACACTGGAACGCTTAGTGCAGTTCTTGGAACTTTTCCAAATCTGGCAAGAAGCTAAAGTCTTTTGCTAGAGGAAGTGCTTTTAATGCTTTGAAGAGGGAGACCTTCAACCTCGAAAAGGGAGGTCTACAACCTGCATAAAAAGGGAGAACCTCAACCTGAAAAGGGAGGTCTCAACCTGTGGTGGTTTAAGGCTGACCACCAACTAAAGTCATGCTCAGGGGCATCTCTGCCTTTGGCTACAACTCTGAATCTGGTATGGTAGGTTGTGGCTCAGGTTTGCTTGATGTGGCTTTGAAGCTTGTAGATGACCATCACTTCCCCTCCTGCCAGATACGAGGTGAGAAGATGGAGAAAACTTAATTGCAAGACCTTTTAATATTCTAGAAGAGATTTTGACATATGACTGAAATATCTTCTTAGCCATTGCCAAGAAGCGATCCATCTAAGATGAATCTTTGTTCTTGCAGTAGGCTTGTTTTTGAAGCATCTGTGTGAATAATGAGTGGTTTTATGACAATTCTCACATGGTTGAAGACTAAAACAATGATCTTCATATGGCCAACTCGGTCACAATGTTGGCATTTAACATTTTGTTATGGAAGAGGAGCAGAATCTGGAACAACTGAAGATGAACTATCATGGAGAAACCCAACACTATGAAACTGGATGGGCTTTAAATAATTTGGAATATGAAAGGATGCCTCCTTATCATATCCAAGATCTGTTCTGTGCTTGTTGTTGACAAGCTCTTCCCAAGGTCTGATGACTGGCTTGGTAAGTGCAGACTGAATTTCCACACGTGTATTCAAATCCGCTTATGAAATGAGCACTTGATTTGAATCTACCTCAACATTATTGATTTGATGACTTGCTGGCTATTAATGGGTGTCTGTCTCAATGTTCTGAACAAAAATAGGTTCAGAATGTTGTCTTTTCTGTAACTCATCTTGCTGTAGCTATGATTCAAGCTGCAAAAATTCAATGTTTACTTTTTCATTTTGTAAATAGGTCTGAATATCAGAGTGTCCTTATTGATTTGGACCACCTCATCAACAGTGGAATGAATTAGACTATTTAGCAACTCTAATGCATCATCAAGTCTAGCATATATAGACTTGATGATGACCATGAAAAGAAGGGATGCCTCTTATTTTTCAGAGTGGTGGGGCAAGGAGGCCCATGATAGAGTAATAGAACTGCATTTCGGTAAAAGACCTGTTGAAATTTGGTACCGGAGGATAGGTGGTTCCCTTAGGCTTTGATCTTTGGCCTAGGGAAAAGTGTCCAAAAGATTTTAATTTTTCTCCTAAAGTGACTTTATAATTTTTATAAAGTTAAACTCTAATTTAAAAGTGACTTTAAGTGATAAAGTTACTAAGTCTAATTTTAAAGTGACTTTTATAAAGTCAATGAAAAATTAGAAAGGAAAAGTGACTTTGGAAATAAATGACTAAGTGGGTCTTTATTAAAGTGGGTGAATTAAAAAATAGAAAGTGAGATTTAAATGTGCATTTAATCTCAGCCATTGATCTAAATCTATTCTCAGCCATTGGATTTAGAGATCACCCAAAAGTCACTTGGATCACCCAAAAGTCACTTGGAGTTATATTAAAGGAGGAAAAGGGGGAAAAGATCATTCATTCTTTCATGAGCAGATTGGGAGAAGGAGAGCAAGAGAGCAAGGGAGATTTCTGGACAGGAAGGAGAAAGAGGCAGCAGTTTGGCACACATACCAGGCAGCTCTTCAGCAAATCGGAACAGCAGAAAGAACAAGCATACAGCTGAAAGAACCAGCAATAAAAGGCAGATTTTTTGAGCAAACAACAAAAGGCAGATTTGTTTTTGCACAAAAATTGAGGCAGCTGATTTTTTGCACAAAAATCGAGGTCCGTATAGCCTGCCCGTATCGTTCGTACCGCCTGTATAGTTGTCGTGCAACATTGTGTTGCTGTTTGGAAATTTCTGGTGGGCTGTGAGGCTCAGAAATCGAGATAAGTTGGAAATTTGTTTGCTGATTTTTGCTGATTTTCGCTGAAATTTCTCACTGTAAAAAGGCATTTTCTAGAAATAAAGAACTCTCAAACTGGTTTTCCCCAAGAGTTGTAGGGGGTTTTTCCAGGGTCACGTTGACAAAAAATATCAGTGTTTTAATGTGTTTTTATGGCTGTTTATTACCGCTGATTTTTATTTTTGCAATTTCCAGCATTCTGTAAATTTTCCAGAATTTGTGTTTTCAACAAATTTATTTTTTCCAGCTTGTTGAATGTATGGTTATGGAAAAGGGCATTTAACTACATGGGAGAAATAAGGAGAAACTGAAGACCGGGGTGGGAAAACAAATTTTTTTACAAGACCCTATAATTATAGGGGGCCGACCCCTCCAAGCTTTCCACAGTGGCTTGCTTGAGAGAAGAGGGTGTTTCCTTTGCTGTTTTGGAGAAAGCATAATGCCTTTTCTCCCTTTGGCAACAAAGAACCTATAACCATTTGAAGCTTCACCTGTCGAAACAGTTCTATGAGCCAATTGAGTTCATGACAACGCTTGAGAATGTTACACATACAAAGAGAACCTAGGTTTTTGTGATGAAAGCCCACTTGATTTAACACTTGACTACAACCTTCTTAACCGACGCTCCAAGTTTTAACCGAAATAAGACATCACCAGTCAATTTCAAATGGTTTGGAAGATAAGAGTAGTTTTCCCATACTAAGAAAACGATTGAAAAATAAAGACCAAAGCTACAACACAAAGAATATTATGTCCCATTGGAAATGAACGTCCCGTCGAGTAGTCGCAGAATGAAAGATGAATTGAATTTGAAATTTTGGAAGCTTTTGCTAGGTAAGTCTTCAGTTATGACACAAGTTGCGCTTTGATGAGGCTCCATCACAGGCACATTAGAAACATGTGTATTTGTTACAGAACCAATTTCTGGAGCTGGCCCACTCCGGTTTTCAAAGGAAATACTGTTTCAAAAAAACATAATGGCATGAATGTCGAGATATCTCTGGACAACAATTTTCCAGCAGCGCCTCAATTCAATCCTTTCCAAAATTTTGGGAGAGCTGGCGTTGATAATAGCAGAGATGTAAAAGTTAATATCGAGGGATGCAATGTTCTGAGGAAATCGTATGTCATTGATGGCCATGCCGATGGCTCGAGTGGTGGATGCAAGGTATTTAAAATTGAAACTTTTGTCCAGAATAGCAAAATGCCTGCAACTCCTAATCCAATTAGACTGTAGTTAGGGTTTCCTAGGCACACCAATATGGATAACTATTGGAATTGTCCCTAGTTTTTTTGTATAAGAGCGTTATGGAGGAGTAATGCACTATGATAGTCAGACAACAAATGTTGCAGAGGTAATAACGTTGACAGTGAAGAAAATGCTAGCAGTTCAACACAAAAAATTCAGGCTGTGATTGCAAATCTAAATAGTAGAACTGACAGACTACGAATTAGCAGAGTGTTATGGGCGGTGAGCAGAAATGGCATAACTAAAAACAATACTCACATATAAATATAACTCCTTGTGACCCTTGGTCTTCATATACCAAGTGGTATCTTAGACTTCGATGACCGTTCACATTCCACACCAACCCATAGAGGATTAGGTGTCCAACATGTCATATGTCTTTTTTAATTACATTGCTTATGTTGTATGATCTTTGTTCAGAATGATGGGATCTACCTATGGATGACCTATGATTTGTGTTTCAGTGGTTTTGGATCAATATTTGCTTGGGATACGTTTCCTATCTGGCAGCACCGGAGGATCTCCTCAATATTTGTTTTTGGCTTGCTTGAAACATCAAGCTGATGGACTCTCCATAAAAGTACCATAAAAATACACACATAATAAACATAAGATATGTAAGAAAGTGTGGGGGTTCTAAAACCTTTACTTTTTTCTATAAAACAACTCCTTTTCCATCCAGAAATGCAAATCTGAGCTTTTATAGTAGAGTGCATTGTTGAGTTTGTGGGAGTGAGTTGGAGCAAAATATATTTTTGAGATCTGAATTTTCTATGCTTTTGGTTCATGCCTTTATATGTTTGGATCCAAGCTTTTCGAAAAATCTGATGGATCGCGACCTTTCAAAAAATATGATGGGTGTGTATCCATATTTGTTTACATACATATTCTTTTCCATCACATCAACGAGCGCATCACCAATTCCTATATGTACCTTGATGTTGGTGGCATTGATTGTTGAACTCGTCTGTCATGACTCTAGTAAAAATGTATCCATCACTTAAACAAAATCTTGATTTGACATGTTAAGCTTTTTATATCTTATTTTAATGCTTAGGGTGATATTGATGATGAAGATACCAATATAGGGAAATATTTCGATGATAGGTAGGTATTTGTTGTAGCATAATTCTTTTTGGACACTAGAGGTCATTTAGAGCCTCTTTGTTGATATATTTTTGGTTCAAAGATGGATTGAACTTGGTGCTATTTGTTAGCCTTTGTAGCATCGGATGATGTTCTAGTCTTGAAATTTTGTGGAGAGGCTAAAACACATGAGTTCTCCAAAACCTAGAAATCGTTTTCGGAAATTCCACCTAGAGATAGCTCAATTAAATAAATTGACCATCATTAAAATTTTCCCAAGTCTAACTTAGAAAAACTGGTTAAATGATAGTAATTAATTGAGAAAGGTGGGAATTCTCTAGAAATTCACATGGATCGACTTGAACATGATCTCAACCATCGATTAAGTCTTAATCTTGGCTGTTGCTAAAGATTATAAGAGGAAGTTGATGCGTAGATGGAGAACACATCAGTTGTAGATACTCAGTGATCAAGGCAGTTAGATTTCCTAGTGGCAGGAGATTCAACAATGAGATTGAGTAGCAGGTGGCAGATGGGCAACATAGATTTTCCGGAGGAGTTTCCAGTTCTGGAGGAGTTAGAATAGGAGGCTGCACAAAAGCCTTAAGAGAGGTAGTTCGATTTGGTCGTGGAGTAGTTTGTTTTAGGTGCCGGAGGCTCAGGAAATTTCCAAAGGGCTTGGCCAGAGACTTCTAGTAGCAGAGAGAAGCAGGATGTTTGATTTAGAGGGAATTTCGGGCTATGCGTACAAGGGCCTACGCAAAGGTAGACATGTCATTTTGGGGTCAGTTTCTGGGCCCAGACTGAGCCGAGATTGCTTGGAGAGGAGGGTAAATTCT
Source organism: Pinus taeda (assembly GCA_000404065.3). Taxonomy (NCBI): domain Eukaryota; kingdom Viridiplantae; phylum Streptophyta; class Pinopsida; order Pinales; family Pinaceae; genus Pinus; species Pinus taeda. The sequence goes on along the minus strand of APFE030283200.1, from coordinate 27,994 downwards.
CTTCGATATTTTCGCTAGTATTTTTCTCAAATAAAACCGCCAATTTGGCATCATTATATTGTACTTAGAATTTGTTAATTTTTGGTATGTTCTATGCTTAAGAGCAATTTACTTCAATTTTCTTGTTAGCTCAATATCAATGTCCAGTTTAGCAATCACATCAGCATGATAGTAAAATGCAGATAGAACATAAACATAAACAGTAGAAGACAAGCCATGACAAGAGGACATAAGATGTGGCACTAGCTAGGGACAAACCCCAATGTGGGGAAACCCTTAATCAAATATTCTTATATTCTTCACTAATTTAGTAGAGAGAGAGATAGTACAAATATACAAGAAGTTTCTAAGGAGGCCGAAATCTTGATGCCCTAACACTAAAACTCAAGCAATTATCTATGCGATAGATAATGGAATTTTCATGGGAGAGCTAGTTAAAGTTCACCACGAGGATATTCATTCACATGTTATGTATGAGTAATGTATGCAATAGATCATCTAGATAATGTTCATTAAAATATTCAATAAATTAAGGCACAATAGCAAGACCTAGATTGAACATAATTTCATACATTAGACATGTAAAAAGATAAATATTCAACATTAGGTACACTTACAAGATACAAAGCAAAAGATTCCATCCATTGATTCAAAGAATAGCTCCAAAGACAATGATTGAGCTCCAAATGTGAAAATGCATTCATAGATCCCAAATCCGCCACACGAAAAGACGCTGAATTGTTCAAGAAGGCTGAAATTCCAAGTGATGTGATGAGGATTTACAAGAATGAATGATTTCGTTGCTTATATGAGGAATTCAAGTTCTAATTTTAGCCTAATGCCCCTCAAAATAATAAAATAATGTGCTAATAACAAGCTAGGTCACAAGCCGACGTACTAGCTAATGATAAAACATAAATCTAGCCCATGTGTGAGTCATAAGTGAGATAGTGATGATGTCATGCATGCGTGAGCCCTTCTAGAGCTAGCGTTGAGGTTTCTTGGTGCCAAGATGTGAGTAGAAACCCTCTAAAATCACCTCCTAAGATGTGATATCCCCTTTACTTAAAATTGCCAAGCAACCACACCAATTTTGCAATTTTGCCTAAGTATATTAAATTTTGGCTCACAACTTAGGAAAAGTGGATAAAACCAAAGAAGATTTAATTTTGGATAAAGAAGGGACCCCACTATAGAGAAAAAGGGAAAATTGTGGAGCTAGTGCAAGGTTGGGCCACTCCATGAGGGAATACACACCCCTTGGAGAATTTGACTTGGAGAGAGAGGAGGGAAAAAAGGAAGATTGATGGGGTGGAGCCCACAAGGGAAGAAAGGGTCAAAATTTACAAATAGGAGGAGAAGCACTCATTTGGGGACTTTTTGCCCATTTGATATTTGAACTATTGTTTGCTCAAGCTGCTTAGTTGGGTCAACATAGTATTGTTCAACACACGAGGTTTCCAAGGGGAAATCTCACCTCCTTCTTCAGTGGACTTCGAGTGCCACCCTAGGGAAGTCTTTGCTACACATTTTAGGCTACATCGGTGGGATTCTATAGGTGAATTTGAGTTGTTTTGGAGTAGATTGGGCGCAAGAAAGGACCACGCATGTGTGGGAGGAGAGAGTTACATGGCAGAGATTGTTTTGGGAAATTAGAGGTCTATGTCCTGAGTAGTTGGTAGCATTTTTGCAGGTGACTTACAGGCTGATTTGGAGGCAAAACTTCAGGCCGAAATTCTCTTCTTGGGCATGCACAGAAGTGGCTGACTGGGGGCTTGCGCAATCATATGAGGAGCAACATTCGTGGTGGAGGATAAACCGGGAGTGGGGGGTGAGTTGTTCTAGGGGGCATAAGGAGAATTCTTGGAAGGGTTGACAACAATTTTTGGAGGGAATTTGTAGCAGTTTTCTGGGTGGTATGAATTTTCCAGTTGGTGGAAGAGCTCACACTAATTGGGGCTAAATTTGGGAGGTTGGAACTAAGCTCAACCCTTTCTGGGTTTATTGAGGAGAGGCCAAGATTAATTTGGCTGAATTTTCTTAGCAGTCTACAAGGGTCAAACATGGGTGTCATACCAACCAATAGTGGAGATTTGCAGGGCAACACATAGTATAGAGAAGGAGTCACTTTCCAGCATTCAGGCACATTGTTTTCTCACTTTGGATTTGTCTAGCTTGCTTGGCAAACCCAGGGGCACTTGTTCACACTCATTGTTCTCCCATCGTTGATTTATAATCAAAATGGTTCAGTTGGGCACAATTTTTGAAGTATTTATGGGTGTTTAATTATATGTGTGAATTTTGGAGTTGACCCTTGGGTCTCTTTCAATTCTCCTCTGTTGACCCCTATTTTCATTTTGGGGCACAAAAGTGGTTTCATGGGTTTCTAGGTGGTCAAAATGCCTGTCTCTGCTCCAATGTTGGGGGCTCTCAAGGTGGTGCTAGCCTCCCATGTCTCAAAGTGTGAGACCATCCTCCTTTGGGCCCTGGATCAACTACCCCCCCATAAGAGTGCCAAGCCAGCTGAGGGTGTGGTAGGTCCATGTGCATCATCCCATAAAACTCATCAATATAGGGAAAGTCTTGGAACGTTGTGGGTGTTGGAGGTGCCCACAAGTATGTGTGATGCTTTGTTGCAACTTGTAGTCCCATGGTTCCCAACGCTCCACCTATGGGTGTCAATATGTTGCTATAAAAGAGTTGGGCCCCAATTAAGTTGTTCAAGCCATGGTTGTGGAATCGCCTGACAATTACACACAATATCTAGTGCTAGCAAGTACATTATTAGGTACATTTAATCATTTTTGCATCTAAGTGAACCAAGCTTGAAAGTAATGGGAATAAGGCTCCCCTTCCAAAATTAAGGTTTTGAACTCGCAATGGGGTTACCTCCCTAGGTAGAAGTCGCTAATAAACAACCCTATTAGGGGTTTCCAACCCCCAAAGGGAAGTGACATGTACTTGGTCCACCCTTCAATTGATAGGTGTCACGTGAATAATGATGGAACGAATGGGAGAAGACTTCATGACCAAGTGCCATAGTCAAAGGGACCAACTATGATAGGCTCCTCATCCTGAGTGTATAGATGTGCGGAGGGAGCAATCGCGTGCCTTTTACTTTTTCTTGATTTTTCTTTATCTTACTGCTCATAGCTTAAAGGGTTAGAGCTTGTTTTGCATGATGTATAGCAATTATTACCCCCTTAATGGTGAGACAACTCATTGCCCACTAGGGGTTGGGACATGCAAGGGTTCATTCTCATAATATGAAGAGCAACATGTACTCAGGAACCGGGTGATGGCCATAATGAGTGAGGTAGAGCTCATGCTAGGGTTTTTCCCGCGTGCTAATGTGTATGTTCTAACCAACTTTTGCATTCAGATCTTCCTTTATTTTCTGTTGTGGTCATCATATGCTTTTTCTTGTTTTTTTAGCTTCATCAACCTTCTAGGGCCAAGTTTTCGCCCCTACCTAAGTATGAGGATGTATGGTGCCAAATCCTAGAGAATCAATGGTTAGTTAAACTTGAAGAAGGGAGGTGGAATATGGGGCTTGTAATGTAAGATGGAAAGTGGTAAGTATGAGAGATGAGACTACGCTATCTCAATAATGGTTTCCCAAGTAGCGCCCCTCCTATACCCATTGGGCCATTAGGACTAGGATGAAAAATCAACCCCCCATTTAAGGTGTGTTAGAAAATCAGAAAGGCATAAATATTTTCTTATATAGATAATTATTTGTGATTCTTTTACCTTTACGTTCTTCTTTTATATTTTAGTTCGCAATTATGAAAACAATAACACAAGGACAACAGATGTAAACAGACAGCCAGGGAAAAACCCCTATCTAGGGGAAAACCTAACCAACAATTCTTCCTTCAATAGTTCTCGAGATAATCCAAGACTCTAGACCTAGACAGAGACTTCCTCCACAGTAAGTCAACCCTCAATCCTTCTTTCAAATGACAGCCCTTCCAAAGCAACTTCGACCTAGCAACATCAACAACAACTTCGACCCAATAGCAGTAGCAACAACAACTTTGACCAAACTAGGAAAACTTCGATCTCCCTTGATACACCTAAGAATTGACTGAGAGTTGTCCTAAAATTTCAATCTTGAGGTCTTCTATCTCCTTCCTGAAACTCACACTTCTTTCCAGCTCCTGTTTTAGCCCTTTCCCAAATTCACACTTTTTCAGCTTCTAGCTTCAGAAATCAAACTATGTGTGAGAGTGTGAGATGCTCCAAAAGAATTCAAACTGCCTTGTATATATAGCCTTCCATGGAGGTCAAATTACTCTTCTTGAGGCTGATTTGGTGTGGAGGAGAATTTTTTTTTCACATGATTTGAAAGCCCAAGAGGATTTCTTTTAATGTACAATGACTCTAATGACTCAGAATAAATCCTAGAAGTCCTCAATGGGGATTTTGACCTAAAACATGATGACCCAAGCATGAAACCCTTGCTTTAATAAGTCATAATAATAATAAGAATAATATTTTCTTCATTCTTTTGATAAGTACATTTCAAATACATTTATGATGGCCGAACCTAGCTACAAATTTCAACGCTCCCTCTTAACTAGAGAGGTATTCATTAGTACAAGTATATGGAAGATTTCAGAAGACATGAACCATGAGGAATTTTTAGGCGCCGGAATGCCATGGACTAGATTCCTAACCAAAGCAATCTATCCAAGGTCCTCTAATAGTTTAGGCACTGCAATGCCATGGACTAGATTCTTGACCAGGACAATCTATCCAGGTGTGACGAAGATGGATTAAAGATTTGTTGAAATTTGGTACCGGAGGACAGGTGGTTCCCTTAGGCTTTGATCTTTGGCCTAGGGAAAAGTGTCCAAAAGATTTTAATTTTTCTCCTAAAGTGACTTTATAATTTTTATAAAGTTAAAATCTAATTTAAAAGTGACTTTAAGTGATAAAGTTACTAAGTCTAATTTTAAAGTGACTTTTATAAAGTCAATGAAAAATTAGAAAGGAAAAGTGACTTTGGAAATAAATGACTAAGTGGGTCTTTATTAAAGTGGGTGAATTAAAAAATAGAAAGTGAGATTTAAATGTGCATTTAATCTCAGCCATTGATCTAAATCTATTTCAGCCATTGGATTTAGGGATCACCCAAAAGTCACTTGGATCACCCAAAAGTCTTTTGGAGTTATATTAAAAGGAGGAAAAGATCACATTCGATTCAATTATTTCATGAGCAGATTGAGAGAAGGAGAGCAAGAGAGCAAGGGAGATTTCTGGACAGTGAGCTGCGGAGTATCAGCAGCGGAGTAATAACAACGAAGTTTCAGCAAGGCAGTTTTTCAGCAAGGTTGAGATAAGTTGTAAAAGTTTGCTTGCTGATTTTTGCTGAATATTTTCTTGCTGTAAAAAGGCTTTTTTCAGAAATAAATAAGAGCTCTCAAACTGGTTTTCGCCAAGAGTTGTAGGG